>JAURVB010011671.1:0-11296 GCA_033002965.1 Piper betle | reverse complement strand
TGTATAGATAGCCACAAAGCCATAGTATGTAGTTGAGTCATAGTAGCTATCCTTGTTCCATTATAGAACAGAGTGACTTGGGACTGAGTTGGCTAAAACCTAGTGAGCAGTCCAGTTTCCCTTATAGGGACACCTGAGTGTTTGACCTAGACGGGCGACAGTAAGCTATATAGCTCCTTAGCATATCCTTTGTTTGGTATTAGAGTCCACTATATACTAGCAGGACTAGCAGGACTCCCAAGTATAGCCATAGGACCTAGAGTAGAGTGCCCTGACGGTACACGTAGTTGACCTGTCACATTGATGAGGATCAGGGAAACATAGGTAGATGTTAGGCCGCATACCTCGCATCGAGATAGTTTTTCCTAATGTAGCTTAGACTAATACCCGATAGTATTTTAGAGTACATGCTTTACCACCCAGTAGACCCTTAGGGGTGAACCTAGGTTTTTCCTGTTGAGGTCATTGCATTTCAGTCTCCATAGTTTGCAGTGACCCTAGGAGTTTGTAACGACTTGCCCATTCTGAGTAACGAGCCAAGTGTTACTATATGAAATTAAATGTCTCATAAATTACTTTTTCTATTAATTGTCAAGATTTTAAAAGCCATGACATAAAATATAATATAATAAATGCTTAGAATAATCTAAGCCCCATGAACCAAACCAAAATCCTACTACCATGCAACCAATCTAAATTAAAGAATAGTCAAATAACAGAGTCCTCCAACCGTCCTGACTCTACCCATCCTTCCATGCTCATACCTATGGAGGCAATTCCGCGTTAGTGATAAAAACACTAAGACATATAACTACAAGAAAAAAATTAATATATTCCACAATATCATTAATTACTTCTTTTAATGATTACGAGCCTATGCTGAGCTCTTAATATGTTGGGAGGGTGGCTGCCCATCCAACTACAATCTCATGTATGGGCACATACGCTACGTGTCCCTTGGCCTGTAGTTAGTGATATTTGCCATTGGCTCATCCTCTCGGTATACAAATCTATAATGAGTTGCCTTGCGCCACTGCGCCCTGTCACCCCTTTTGGAATGGAGGTAGGTATTTGAGGGTGTTGCCCTCTGTCGGGACTCCCACATAATAATACATAACATTTCAAGTAATTATACGGACCTAGAATTTTGATGAAGAACCTGTAACTATGACACACGATCCTAATATGGATGAAACTTCTCTAAAGCCTTCCCTTTGTGAGTCAAATGTGCTCACAAACTATCTAGAGGATGTTTCATTTAACATCAACAGAATTCTCCTTTATATAGAATAATATGTGTAGAATTTAAGAAGTCACTACATTAAATTTTATATGAAAGAATGTAATCACACATAACTATACCGGCCATTTATGTGATAACAAAAAGTTAAAAGAACTGACTATTAAGTTAAAGCAATTAACCATAAAAATCATTGTATAAATACTCTAGAGGTTATAATTGATAATTTATGACATTAATTCTTAAGAATTAATTTAATGAAATATCATTTATGATTCTTTCTAAGATTTATAGAACCCTAAATAAAATAACCTAATTATTTTTTTTGGGGGGCTTTACAATCTCCCTAGGTTAGGAATTTTCATCCTCGAAAATATAATAGAGTCATAAGGAGAAAAATCGGGGTTTTAGATGACTCAAGCATGCATGGTCAGTCCAGGGAGACGATTCGAGCATGGATGGTCAATCTAGCAAGACATTCGAATATGTATGGTCGGTACAGATAGATGATTCCAGTACGTATAGCATGTCTCACTAGATGATTCAATCACGTGTAGTTGATTTAGCCAGATTATTAAGGCGCTAACAAGCTTCATCAATGTTCAGGGTTCCAACATCATGTTGGTCAGTTTGGGCCGTGTGCAGCTAGCTTTGAAAGAGAGCTACCAATTTGCCAAGGTGATGACATCTTTAGTTGAGCCCTCTCATCATAGTTGATGTGAGAAATTTCGAGAGCAGAATTTTTATAAGGATGAGAGGTTTTAAAACCCCATTTTCGAGTTAGGGTTTACCCGATTTGAGTTTTTCCATGTTCAGGTTAGTATCGAGTTAGTTCGAACAAGCTCAAGCCAGGCTAATTTTCAGACCATGAGTATGAGGCCTAGATGGCCATATGAGTATGTTATGGAGGCTGAGTATACCCAACATGCATGTGATATTACCATTTATGATATAATAGAGCATGAGTTAACATTGTATATACGAGGTATACGTGTGATTTTTATAAGTTAGCCAGGATTTTAGGCCTAGATCTATGCATTACAGCGTTTAGTCGTCAATTGGGATGTTTTGGGTATTTCATTTGCATGCAGCATAAGAATTTCAGATCACCATATATTGCCCCTGTGGGCCTACTTGATCGAGTTCAGGGTTTGAGGCCCATTTAGCATTTTTGCCTCAATTCCCACCAATAGGGTAACTTTTTAGACTCGAGTCAATTTTGACATTGGACGGTCTTAATCCGAGCTTTCCGTCCATATGTATATTGCACATACCTATAGGTGGGCCCCCACTAGGTTACGAGTTGTCCGATGTCTAAATCGTGCCACGTGGTATGATCTGAACCTTCCACTCTGCGTTAAATTCACGCATCAATTCCCAGCTGTTTTACTCCCACTTTCGAAGTTGTTCACTCATAGCACCACCACCACTTCGGCTCGCCACAGGCAAGTCTCTGCCTCACCCTTGGCCACCAGACCGGTACTCCCATGACCGCTTCATGGCTGGCTTTCTAGTCGTACCTCTCACGACCACCAACGCCACCGCAGTTGCCACCCGCGATGGAGTTTTTGCAACCCACTTCCATTGCTGCCACCGGTGTTAGAGCCATTTTCCGGAGCTAATGAGCCACCGCTGGCCAGTCTGACCACACCCACAACTTCGTCTTGCCTAGATCTACATTTTGAGACAATCCATGATGACCGCCGCAGCCACGATTGCCACTGGCGACGTAGCCTCACCCGACGATGATCCACACTCTTTGTGGCCATTTTTCGGCCTCCTAGTGGCCAGACTCTTTTGATTGTCAACACCATCACGTTCCTCATCCTCCCCTCTTTCGATCACGATCGACGGCAGCCTCCGCCGCTCTGCTGTCGGCATTCTCCAGTGACGGGCACCGCTGCCCTTCGTCCAGCCCATTTGCTTGGCTCATTGTCCGCCTGCCCGCGACTGCATCTGCCTACCTGTGTTTGTGTCCTCGTGATCGTGTACGAGTTTGCTAGTGCGAGCCATGTCCACCAGCCCAGCAGTTAATCCAGACCGAGTTGGTTTAGTTCGGTTAGGTTTGGTTCAACTCAGTTCGGTCTGGTTCAGCTCATTTTCAGATCATTTTCGTCTGTTCTTGCACCGTTTTCGGTTTCGGAGTCCAAGCTCGCCGCAAATGTGAAGATACACAGCTTGGAGCACAGGCCCATAGGACTCTCTCTCTCTACTTGACTCCTTGCGTGTCGAGTTTAATCGTGTTTTATACGTAGGATGACATCACCAGCATTTTATTGCATCCCTCCGATGTTGGGCCATTTAGTTGTGTTTTCTACCCATATTTAATAAAACTACAAAGATGAAATCCCTTGTTGGTTTTCAAACTGAAACTCGAGAAATATATGATACAAGCCCTTTCCTAAGCATATTATATGAGTACACGCATTTTTATAGATTTCATGAATAAGAGAGTGAGCGGTATGGAGATGTGTATGAATCGCACTAGTACTCGTTCAAACCATGAGGTAGTGTGGTGTATGATGGTACTGCGCAATGTAGAACATTTTCGGATATTGTGGAACTAACTTGACTGTTCCTTTTGTCACTCAAGTATTGTGGTGGGTGATATGGAAGGTGTGAGGGTGGAAGCGTTGTATGTATATATGAATATAATTATGAGTCGTGCATGTGAGCTGGCAATTGCTTAAGTATGTTTGCTCACTGCCCAGTGTGAGGCAATCTTAAAGTTTCATAAGTTTTTGTGGGTAATGGAATACCCATTTTCCAATTTGTATTAGTTATTTTTTGGACCAGTAGCATTCGTTACTAACGGTTTTAATATACTATATGTAGGTCATGTAAATCCTGAGTCGACATTGGTGGGAGGATAGATAAATGCTACACACACTTAGGCTCAGTACAATTATTTACTTTCTTACTTTTATTTACATTTGATGTGTTTTGACGGGTATTTAATAATGTCTTTCATTCTTATGACACCAAGTGGGTTATTTCGATCGATTTTATCAACTGAGTAGTACCGACCAATAACTTTAAACGTGACTCAACTCGATCATAACATTTCTGATTTGGTTTTTAAGTGAACCAAAATCGGGGTGTTACAATACCTCTTTAGAAAGACATAGAATTTTCTTAACTGCAACTAAAGTTTGTGGCCTTTGATTAACCACTCTATCCATGAGAGTGAACCTAAAACCCTAGAGAAATTTATTTGCATGAGCTTTTAAAGTGGCACACAGAATCTCTACAAACCTCTCTTACTGTATGAATATTTATTCATAGTCTCAAATAGACATATCATTCTACTTCAAGTTAAAGAAATCTCTAGACTTTTAGTCTCTTAGTTGTACTAAAAAATACCTCACATTAAAAACTTCTATGAACTATGCCCATGTGATTGTATTGAACTCTCTTCTTATGAAGTTAGCCCTCAATGTCGAATCCCACCAAAATGCAATAGAATCATCGAACATACAGAAGGCAAGTCTTACCCAATGTGCCTCAGGAACTTCCACAGCCCTAAAGGAATTAGCATATTCAACATCCATGCTTCAGCCTTTACTGGGTCAGTAATCCCCTTAAATACCTTTGCTCCATTTTTAATGAACTTCAAAGTAAATTGTCCAGCTTGTGCATTCTGGTTAGGAACTAGGTTAGAAGTATTTACCACCACTGGATACTGATGTACCTCCACATGTGCATCAACGTTGACATTCAGATCACTTGGAGCCACTCGGGGTTGTGCTTGAGCATTGCCTACTTGATTAGCCAACAATTGTTGAATGCCAGCTTGGGTAGCATGAACTCCCTGAGATATATTATTTACCAAGGCAATCAAATTTTGCATCTCCCCATAGTGTTTGGTGAACCATTAATAGAGGTTTATCACGAGTACAAAACATAATAAAATATAAATGCATAGATCGTTGTCAATATCCAAATATACTAACAACAAGTCCATGATCATAAACAACATATCCAAATTCAATGTTCCTAACCAACAAAGAAGTTCATTATATGTAGTCTTTCTATATATATATATATATATATATATATATATATATATATATATATATATATAATATATATATATAAGTATGTCCCACTAATAATGCAAATAATAAAAATAACTCAAAGTGCTAATTCTCCATCCCGTTGCTTAGCTTGAATCTTCACTGCTCTGAACAATATAAATTGCTCGTTGAATAATAAAATAGGTGCAGAGTCCTCTACTTACATATGTTGGTAAACAATAATAAGAAAATATGGTTAATCACAAATAAATCTCGACATCTACCGATTAACATGAAATATCAATAATAAAACAATAACTTAACAATAAATAGTTATCACCAATAAAATAGATAACCATTTATTTTACCCGCAATTTATGTGTCTGGGACTGATTTGTAGACATGAGTTTTTACACATCCTCAACACAAAATCTCAATTATTCACTTATACCTATAGGTTGATTTTCGGACATAGCACTTATATATCTACAACCATTTAAGTTAAATAACTAATATCATAATATAGACTAATTTCTAGATTTGAGTTCCTTGACACCCTCAGTCTTTTCACAAACAAGCATTAAAATACTTTAACTCATCAAATTATATTTCATGTGCCATCTACCCATCCTTGCGAGAAATTATTCTAGTTAACATCAAAACTCTTGGGATATGTGCGGCAGGACGATCACATCGTCCACAATCTACCTTCCCACATTATGAACATGAGCACTCTGTATACAGTAGCCTCGTAAGTTTGGCATGGCTTAGGAAAAATGCCCAAAGTTTATTGGTATGACCCGTCAATTTATTCGATCGAAATTTATTTGCAGTTAAACCTAAGCCCTGTCATTGCTTAAAATTTATAATTTATAATAAATAAAAACCATCATATTTTAGTTTCCATTTGACTAGTTATGTCACTTAATCATATTAAGTTTCTTTTACATGCCAAAGCATTAAATCACGATTCGATTAAACAATTTGACATACAAAAACATTGAGTGAATCATAAAGTTTCCCAAATAAGGTCTAAATTGACCGAAATTACTGCCTTTTTGAGCTATGAGATAACTTAGCAATGCCTCCTCATACACTGAGCAATGAAGCAAGTATTATACATCACTACGCAAACTAGTCTACATATATGTGTATGCATAACATGCTATGAACATTCATCTTTCATCCGACCATGATAATTTATTCATCCATCATACATAATCACATCATTAGATCATTAAGTACATTAAACTCAATTAAAGTATTAATCATCACTAAATGATAGTCATGAATCAAAATCAGATTACTGTTTATGAGGACCTAGATGCTTAGGCACTCTATCAGGGCACTTGGGCACTCCGTATTTGGCCATCAGACACAAGTTCCCAACATGCAAGGTGCTCAGGCACTCTTCTGTTCAGGACACGTGGGCAATTTATTCGTTGTGATACAAATTTCTAACATTCGTTCAAGGCATAAATGATGCCCAAAATTCATGAAGTTTTAACCTTAGCCTCCTAACACACTGTATGACATTCCTTTAAAAAGATTTTCAATTTGAAGATCTTGATATTAGATTGCCATTAAATATCACAATGAAGGTATAATCTTTCATAATTTAACTAGATTTTTACCAAAAACATATCAAATCATTTCGATCTAATAGACCATTAGAAGAGTCCTACCAACAATAAAGCAAATAACCCAACATGGAAAACAACTTTACCATAAGAGTTAGTGTACTTCTGACCGCAACCAGCAACTACTTGTCTGATTAAGCAATTTCCTTGACCGTTTATTTAGCTAGTCAAATTCATCTCGACCGATTGGCCATTCTTACTTTTTTCACTTTAGAGATCGATCTTCCAACTCATACCAAATATAATCAACTATTTTTATGAATTTAATTTATGTATCACATATCGTATTGTGTTCACATACAAAGAAAAATTTTATCCCAGACAAAAATACTAAGTATACTTATTTAATTTTTCTCAAGAAACAAATATATCTGTAATTTAAAATCCTTGAAAATAAAATGAAATATTTGTTATTACACAAAGCCCCAATTAAGGTGGTTTGGGCTTTTGAGCCTATCTTTGTTTGTGTAAATTTACCATATTAGAGTGGTCAAGTTACTTGAATTGACGTAGAAGTTCAAGGTCTATAAAAACAAAACCGAAGTAGTTGTAAGCATCGTCCACTAGTCTACTTGATGATTATGACTGAGCAATTATTGGAAAACAACCAAATTTTT
Source organism: Piper betle (assembly GCA_033002965.1). Classification (NCBI taxonomy): domain Eukaryota; kingdom Viridiplantae; phylum Streptophyta; class Magnoliopsida; order Piperales; family Piperaceae; genus Piper; species Piper betle. Next base: position 3,783 of record JAURVB010011671.1, on the reverse strand, counting down.
AACTATTATTTTCTTTTGTTTATATAAAATTTTGTATTTTCTTAGATTGTTAATTTTTGTTTAGTAGGGTTTGTTTGACGATGGAAGAGCCTAATGAGGATGAGGAAGAGAAGTAACCTCCGTTGTGCTATTTTGTTTAATAGGGTGTTTGGTTTCTAGAATGAGTGAATTTCGACGAATTAAGTAAATCCAATAAAGTAAATCCAATTTATGAAGTTGTTAAGTAACATCTCAAACTCTACTCTTTCTAAATGTTTATGTCCGTAATTACCATGCAATCAGAATTCCAATGACATAATAAGTAAATCCAATTTATGAAGTTGTTTAGTGTTGTGTATTTAATACATCGCGTAAGTGCACATATTAGACAAGTACTAGAATGATAAAAGAGAACGTTCGTACGAGGATTTGATGTTTTCATGTTAATGTTAATATTAAGTATTTTAGATATTTAGTAAGCTAAATTAAACATGAAACAAAGATAAACAAAAAACTAATGCATCTATTCTATTTTAATAAAAAATCAAAGCAAGGGCCTAAAAAAGGAAATAGTGATAAACTAATGTGCTTATCAAAGATAGTTTGTGGAGCAAGCTGAGAAAGTTCTTTTAATAAAAAGATAGATCTGGGATATTCTATTTCACTTAGTTAACATGTAATGTAATTTTATGACCTCTATCAAATTATAGTGTGATTAGTGTTGATATAAGAGGAAATAAAGATAATTGTAATAGGTTGTTGCTGCCTAATGCAACCTATCACCCTTGCGCTATTCCACATGTTTCTACAACTTCACCAACTCTTCCTTTGAGCCAAGGAACAATTCACTTCCAATCACCTTGGAAGTAACTGATCCACCTCCACACCTAGCAGGCTGCCACTCCACCGTCCTACCTTGAAGGCATCCAAGCACCTTTCCTTCCCACCAAAGCCTAGGTGCTCCATACTCCCACCTTCTAGCACCATGGAAGATTTTAAATGAGTTCAAAAAATTGAGAAAAATCTCACAAGATCAATGATCCAATTGTCAAGATCTTTTACAACTTCTCATAGATGAGAAAGTGTAAACACAAGGAGCTTACAGTCAATTTAATCACAATACAATACCCCAAAATTAAAAATCATAAGAAATGTTCCAAATACACTCCCAAACAAGGTTCACCTCCTTATGGGATCTCGTGGGTGCTTGGTGTTCCAGTATCGGGACATGTCTGAGACAAACCACCTCCCAGGGAAAGGGAGAGCATGAAGGGAAGAGAGGGATGACTTGGGAGAGGAAAGGAGGCGACAACGTCAACCAAAGAGGGAAAGGGGAAAGTAGTGGCAGCAAGCAACCCAAGAAGTGTTAGGCCCTTTGGGCCCCCAAAAGGACTTGCAATAGGTGTCACGGGCCTTATTTAATCCAAAAACTAGGCCAGGGAATAAAGTTTTCCCATTAGCCTATATACAAGTTACCAACACCCTCTACGACCGATATGAGATAAACCTAACAACTCCCCTTCACACGTCAGGCGACCCCGAAACTATCATCTTCTGGCAATCTCTCATTCATTAGATGGAACTCACATATAATCACTTTAAATCATTAGGTGGAACCCATGAAGGAAATTTCCACAATCAGCGTACGCAAATACTAAATCCAACTTGGCTCTAATACCACTGTTAAGCCCTTTGGGCCCCCAAAAGGGACATGCAATAGGTGTCATGGGCCTCTCTTAATCCAAAAGCTAGCTCAGGGAATAAGGTTTTCCCATTAGCCAATATACAAGTCACAAACAAGCTAGTTCAGGGAATAAGGCTTTCTCATTAGCCTGTATACAAGTCACCAACACTCTCTACGACCGATGTGGGATACACCCAACAACTTCCCTTCACACATTGGGAGATCCCGAAATCATCATCGTCTGAAAATCTTCCCTTCAACAGACGCCATCTATTATCATCACCTGACAAACTCTCCTTAAATCATCAGGTGGAACCCGTAAAGGAAACTACCATAATCAGCGTAGGCGAACACTAAATCCAACTTGCCTCTGTTACCACTATTTGACCCTTTGGGCACCAAAAGGGACTTACAATAGGTGTCACAAATAGGAGTGGGCATCGGTCAGACGGACATCAGACAAGTTATTATCCGCATCTATCCAAAATTTTGTCGGACAAAATTTGTCCGATCAAGTCATTGTTCGACTTGTCCGTCGGGCCCAAAAATGTCTGCGGATAGTCCGAAATCAAATGGAAACCCTAGTAGTACTGTTCACAAAGAAGCAAACTCCTCTGCTGCCCCCTGCGTGCCACCCTTAGCTGCCACTGCTAGCGTACCCCCCTGCCGCCACCTTAGACCACCTCCACAGGCACCTGTGAACTGCCATCTGCCACCCTGCGAGCCGCAAAACCCCTCTGCCGGTGCCTGCCTCCACTGGCCTATGCCGCTACTTGCGGACCGCCTCCAACGCAAACTCCTCTGCCACGCCAACCTCCGCCTTCCTCGACCGCCCTGCCCACCCGCCCTCAGCCACCCCTGCCTCCGTCGCCTGTCTGCCCTCCACCAATGCCTGCGTCCACCAGCCTACGTCGTGGCCTGCCTGCCTGCTCTCCAGCGTCACGGCAGGGCGGGGCGGCGTCGATCAGTAGCGGGATCGTGTTGGCGACGATGATGACATTGCGGCTAGGGTTTGGGGAGGTGAGAAGAGAAGTGTCAGGGTTTGGGGGAAAAGATGATTGGTGGCAAACCATAAATAAGACTTGACTCGACACTGGCTTGAGTCAAGAATAATAACTAACTTGGAATAAAATCCTAGAAAAGTCCAAAAAAATCAAGAAAAATCACATAAAATAAAATAAACACCATAGCATCCCAATGACTTACTTTATAACTAATAACTTGCTCAAACTACCACGTCCTAATGCGTTATTCGACCTAAAATAATTTTACTCGACTCGAAAATAACGGTTGAACCGATCAATTCAGACTATGAAACCCTGACTCGGGTTACGGGTTTACAGAAGGATGGAACTACTTATTTATAGAAGAATATTGAAGGGAAATGTCTTAATTTCAAAATGAAGAAGACAAAAAACATGAGTAATTAACTTTTTTTGTATTTTTTCATGCAGGTGAGTTACATTGGATGGAGAATCAACTATTAGAATCTTTTATCTTTGAAGTATATGTAATATTGGAGTATATTTTGATGTCAATGATTATTTTAAAGTTTTTATACAGTGATTATTTTTTGTTTGACTTTAAAAATTGAGAGCATGCTAATTAAATTGTAAGTGGTTTGATATGATTATTAATGTGTATGAATAGTTCTAAATTCCTAAATATAAGAGTAACTTTTATCTTTTTTCTATGTATGTCATTTTTTGTTATTTTAGATATTAAATATCAATTTTATGTATAAACTTAATTAATTTTACTGTATATTATATTTTGAAATTTTTATAAACTATAATATTAGCCTTACAAATGTTGAAGATATTATATTATTGATATAAAATATTGGACACCCGGTCGGTCGTTTGGTCGGACAAAGAAATGTCCATGTTTGGTTTGTTTTAATTCAGTCGAATTCGGTCAGTCAAATTCAATCAGACATGATTCAGACGTCCGACTTTGGACAAATTCGGACGTTCGCACCCACCCCTAGTCACAAACCTCTCTTAATCCAAAAATTAGCTAAATGAATAAGGTTTTCTCATTAACTTATATACAAGTAAAGAAGTAAGGAAGGCTTATACCTGATAAATTAGATAGGCAAGATAGGCTTTCCCATTAGC
>JAURVB010011670.1:0-35456 GCA_033002965.1 Piper betle | reverse complement strand
TTTACACTTATCTAATGAGTGAGTTGTTTTATATCTTTGGACAAGTTAAGTAGTAGTTTTTTTGCAACCCACGTAATTTGTGTCATTTAGACGTCGTGTTTAATAACCCTCAAGGATGAAATCCCTTGAATTGTTTTCGAAAACCAAAATCCATCTCAACTTGTCTTCTTTTTGGAGGCGTATTAATATTATTATTCCCTACCTAAGCCTACTATTATTATATTATGTTTTCGCGATTTTGAGAGTGGGGAGATTGATGGAGATTGTTTCAGGTAATTCCCACAACACGGCTTGTTGTGGAACCCAAATGTTTCATTGTTGATGAGATCGACACAACGCTCTACTTGTACTTTTTGCTGCATCATTTTCACCCTTGTGTCTATAAGCTTCTAACACTCAGAGAGACATAGGGTTTTGGGTATCGTATTTTGTGGTGTATGTCATGACTGTGGTGTCCTTGGTTGGCCTTCAAAGCTCAAAGGAGAGAAGTATGATAGAATTGGAGAAGATATAAGAAAGGGTGTTGCCCGATCACTTGCGGGTCGCATACCAATGTAGTTTCTTTGGGTGTTGTGTGATTCTTCTTGTGGTGTACTATCCCCTTCTTGTTTTAGTTTAATATGAATTATTGAGTTCGTATGCCACTTTGATATTATAGTTATTTTATTTTGCAGACAAGTAACTTACTGCAAAACTTATTACTGTTGTTTTTTTCTTTTTAATATCTGTGTAGGGAGTGTGCCTAGAGTGCACTGGTAGATATAGGGGGATGCTAAAGTCTTCACACATAGACATACACCTGTCATGTTCTTGTCGTGTTGTTTTATGCGGCTTTTCTATTTTATTTTGGTCATTGAACATATTTACTCTTGACTTAGTATACTTATGTAATAACCCCATATTTTGGGAACTTATATTTTCAAAAATTTATAATATTTTTGAATAATATTTATATTTCCTTGGTTTTTGCTTATTGCGGTTGTGGGACGTGGTTGTCTTCCATCCAAGACCCCAAGTAGGTTAAAATCTTAAGGAGTTTTCTGGGCATGGTCTTACATATAATTAAGTTAAGAGATATCAATATTAAATAATATAACATTTCGATTCGGTTCAAGGATGAACAAGGTATGGGATGTTATAGACTGGTATCAGAGCTATCTTTGTTGATTGAAAAGGAAGATTTCTTTGAGTATATGTGTATATGAAGTGATCCTTAATTTTTTCTAGCAGGTATGTTCTTGTTTGTGTTGTTTGTTGTTGTGTGCTTGTCTTTGGTTTAGGATGGTCTTAATAAGAGGTTGATAAATATGGTGAGCAAGACTCATAGGAGTATTTTTAGAGATTTGACACCATCTAGAGTTCTGAGTCCAAGAGAGGCTCATAGTGGTAGTGGGTCTAGCTAACCTCTTGGTTAGGTCATTGATGAAAAAGAGTTTCCTATGGGGAATCTCTGAGTACCTAATGTTCTAATTATTGAGGCACCGATTCTACCTCATGATGTCCGAGTGCCTGAGATCAAGGAGCTTGTAAAGATTTGTGCAATGAATGTCGGACCAACTGCTTGGTTTCAAAGTAGTGTGCAATGCAATACTTTTGAACAACTCTTTGAAAGGGTGTTGATCTTTGAGGAACATGGGAGGGTTTCTACTTCCTTGAAGAATGTTAAGGCATCAACCAATGTTGCCAGTGAACTCGGCGAATAGAGTTGGGGAAAATAGCTAGAAAAGCGAAGGAACAACAATGAAGGACAAAAGGCAGCGCCCCAACAACGGCACGAATAGAGGAATATAGAGGATTACACCTTCAATGTTGGCGATACCAAAAGGTAGTTCAATGTTTTGATTAAGCAAGGAAAGATCATACCATGGACACCGTCTTCCACCAAAGCCGGAAGATGTGAAATATAAGTTTTGCCAATACCATCAAAGGGTTGGTCATCTGATAGTGAAGTGTCAGAACATAATAAAAAAATTCAAGAACTACTCAACAAAGGTGAAATCAAATACAAAGCTCCCACAACACAGAAGGCATCAACATCCATTGTTATGACAGCAAGTCATTCAACTTCACCATTGAAGGTACAAGATAAAGAGAAAGAAAAAGATGAACTAATTAAGGGCAAGGAGCCCGTGGAAGAGAAATTGGAAAAAGAAAAACAACTTGAAAGAGAAGAAAGTAAGAAGGAGGCTCCTTAAGTTCAACAAAAGAAGGAAAGAAGGATCCTTCCTCTCCCACATCAAAAAAGGAAGTTAATCAAATGACAATTGTTAAAAAGCTACGAGTTAGTGCACATGCTTGACGTGTTGCACTTCTCACCCACTGCCTGGAGAAATTGTTTCTTTATATACTCGAGTGGAATAAAAGACTACATCACTGATATACAGTACTTGGGACACCCTTTGCACGTTTTAACTCGAGTAAATAAGGAACAAATAGCATGTTCTAACCTGTCTTGGCCACATACAGATGATACTCTACCAATGCCAGTTAGGATTGTCACTTTTTCCAATGAAGATTTGTGTCACCCTGATCCCAACCACAATCGGTCATTGTTCATTAGTAGGGAGCACCACAACAAGCTTGTTCGGCGTGCACTTGTTGATCAAGGGTCGTCAATTAACAACCTTACTATTCTGTGTTGATTGAATTAGGTTACACTAAGAAAAACCTCATGCCAGATGAAACTATAGTTAATTCAGTGTCTCTTGTACCGTGTAAGCCATTGGGAACAATGTGTTTACACATCTCTATTGGTACTTTCAATTTACCACATATATTCCACATCCTAGAAGTTGATCCAATGTTGCACATGCTTCTTGGGCAATCATGGATTCATGACCACCGATGCGTGCCATCTTCCTGGTACCAATGCATTAAAGCCACATCCAGTAAAGGAGGTCATATTTGAGTCTAGGGGATGCGAAACCCATTCACTTTTGAGAAAACTCATTTTATGGATGCCGCATTCTTCATGGAGGGAAATGTCCTAAAATTAGCTTGAGAACAATCATCTAGTCATGTCTATCCTACTACAATTGATTTGCTAGACTTTATTAAAATAATAGCTAACTATCTACAGCCAAAACCTCCTAAAGTATCAAAGTTACACACGTCGTATGTTCCATCGGCACCATCAATTTCACTGGGACTAGAAGCTTCATTAGTACCTCTAAAGGTCACAGTACATTAAGGACAACCAAAGCAAAAAATTAAAGAGATACCACCAGCTCCAAGAAGTGCAAAGTCAAGAAAAGAAAGATCACATTGTAACTCAAGATGCAGCCATGGTGTTAGGACAATAGGAAATACCAGTGGCAAACTTTTGTGAAAAAGAAGTAATCACACTTGACCTGTGCTTAGTCATTTGCTTGGAAGAAGAAGAAGGCAATTCATTTAATGAATTTAAGATCATAACCTCGGAACCAGAGGATTCACTCGCATCAGAATTATTTCCCTATTGCATATCAAGTGAAAATAATGGATCAATGCGACCATGGTTTGTGGAAGCAATATCACATGAAAAGGGGCTACTAGATAAAGAAGTGCAACAAGCACTAAGTTATTTTGAGGATGAAGTTACTCTAACCACAGAACGACTTATGGAAATTAATTTGAGAACTTATCAAGAGCCTTGTCCAACTTTTCTTTGATCAGGTTTAAAAGAAATGGAGAAGCGACTACCTCATTGATTTACTTAGAAATTACAATGACTGTTTTGCATGGTCATATGATGAGATGCCAAGTTTGTCAACCGAAGTTTCCATACACTACCTTGCAGTTAAGCCAAGGGTATGTCCAGTTGTTCAAGCTAGAAGAAAGTTCAATCCTGATCGAGGCCATGATCGCAACAAAGATAGAGAAGTTGAAGAAAGCAAACTTTATTCGTGAAGTCAAGTACTGGAATGGTTGGCAAAAGTTATCCTGCTAAAGGAGAAGAATGGTTAGATGAGGATTTGTGTAGACTTCCAAGATCTTAGCAAAGCATGTCCCCATGATGCATTTCCTTTACCGATCTGTGATATTTTACTTGACAATGTCATTGGTTGCCAAATGTTTTCTTGCATAGATGGATTTAGTGGATACAATTAGTTCACACGGTAGCCAAAGATGAAGAAAAGACAGCTTTTTACACGCCTGTTGGAATCTATTGTTATACGGTAATGCCATTTGGTTTGAAGAATGCAAGGGCTACCTACTAATAGGCAATGCCATATATTTTTACAGGCATGCTACATGTGGAAATGGAGGATTATGTTGATGACATAATTGTGAAGTCTAAAGAAAGAAGTGATCATTGCAAGGTGTTGCGGAAGGTACTTCACCGGTGTAGAGTCAATAACTTGAAGTTAAATCCACAACAATGTGCTTTTGGTGTTTCGTGAGGGCAATTTCTCAGATTTTTGATGTACGAGTGGGGAATCCATGTTGACCTTGCCAAAATTCAAGCTATTAGAGATCTGAGTCCACCTACAACTTTGCGTCAATTGCAAAGCTTCCTGGGAGGATCAATTACATTCAAAGGCTTATCCTAGACTTGTCTTCAAAGATTTTTTCGCTTACTCAATTGTTAAAGAAATGTAACAAGTTTGAGAGGGGGAAGCATGTGAATGAGCCTTCGAAGAGATAAAGACAGAGTTGCTAATGCCTCCAACTTTACTTGCTCCTAGTACTAAACAGACCACTAATCCTAACTATTTCCCACACAGAGGCAACACTCACAGCTATTTTAGCCCATGTTGACGACCGTGGGAGGGAATGACATGTGTATTACTTAAGCAAAGCTATGAGTTCAATTGAACAGAGGTACACAAAGATCGAGAAAGCATGCTTAACCTTCGTGTTTGCTTCGCAGAAGTTACGACATTACTTTCTTGCACATGAAGTGCATTTAGTGGTACACAACAACCTTATTAGATACTAGCTCCAACAACCGGCCTTGTCAGGAAGAGCAGCAAGATCGCTTTGGAAGCTAATGGAGTTTGACATCAAATGTGTCACACAAAAAGTAGTGAATGGTCAAGCAATTGCCGAGTTACTCACTAACAATTCAGCTCTACCATCCGAGAAGAAAGAAGAAGAAGTCTAATTCAATGCCAATAAAGAACTAGTAAAGTGGACTTTGTATTTTGATGGAGTAGCTGTGGGACTGTGAGGAGTAGCAGGACCCACCAGAGTAGCTAGAATTGTCTTAGTATAGCCTTCAAGGTACACGCTTACAATTTAGCATATTTTTGCACTAACGATAACATAGAATATGAAGCAATGTTACTTGGACTGTTGCTTGCAAAGAATTTGAAAGTGGAATACTTACTAGTTTGAGGGGACTTATTATTGGTAATACAACATGCTACAGAGAATTTTGAAGTTAAGGAAGCACAATTGGTAGTATGCAAAATGTATTTGATGCAACTGTTGAAGAATTTCAAAAAAGTGATGTTTGAACATATTCACTTGCTCTACCAATAGATTGGCAGATGCACTCACCGTATTGAGATCAATATTCATTGTTGAAGGAGAAGTTATAGAGCCAATTATTTGGTTTGTTCACCATGACACACCTGCTAGTGCGGTCTTACCATCAAGTATTGTAATTGAAAGCTTTGCACTGGAGGAGTATGAGGATTAGTATAGAGATATTATCAACTTTTTGGCATGCAACCAGCTACCCAATGATCGATACAAGGCTCGTGAGGTGCGACAAATTGCTTCACATCATCTCATTGAAGGAGAATTATTATATCATCGACGATTTGATGGAGTCTTACTACAGTGTATGACCAAGGAGGAAAGTTTAAAGGCTATGAGAGACACACATGAAGGGACTTGTAAAGAGCACCAAGGTGGAAGAAGATTGTATTACCTTTGCTCCGCATCGGATACTTTTGCCCAACAATGTATAAGGATTGTATGGATTTTGCTCAGTCATGTGAGAAGTGTCAGTTGCATGCACCTTTGAAGCATTTGCCGCAAGAACCGTTGCACCTAATTGGCCCCTATTAGCCATTTACAGATTTGGAGGCTTGATTTTATCAGTTCAATGCAATCTATTATCATCGAAGGGTCACAAGTTCATCTTAACTATGATTGAATATTTTACTATGAGAGAAGCAATACTAGCAAGGAAACAGATATGATAGTGTGTCACCTCAATTTATTAAGGAAAATATCATCTCTCGGTTTGAAATTCCCCAAAAGCTTATTACAGATAATTATATGCCATCCATGGGATGTCAAGTTGCAAGGTTAGTCGAACAACATTAGTTTGAATTGGTACAATCATAACCTTTAACAATCTGCAATTGAATGGACAAGTGGAAGCATTCAACATGATTTTGAAGCAAATGCTGTGAAAGATGGTGGCAGATCATCAACGCGATTAACATGAGAGGCTAATCGAAGCATTATGATCATACCGTACTTCCACTCGCGTGAGTATCGGAGTTACTCCTCTTTTATTAGTTTACAGAATGGAAGTCAATTTGCTTTTGAAAGTAGAATTACCTGCACTAAGGATGGTGACTGCTTCACAACTATCACCAAAGTAGGCCGAGTATGTAGGAAATAGAATTGTGTCACTCGAAGTAATTAATGAGCATTGTCATGTTGCAGGGGAAAAGTTGCAAAAATACCATAAAGCAATGACAAGGAAATACAACCAAAGCCTAGAGCCTCGCAAGTTTAACTCTCGGAATATTAGTATTGTGCAACACTACTAAAGTTAGAGCTGGATTGCCAATGTCTAAATTTTCCCCATCATGGGAAGGGCCCTACATTGTGAAGCGAGATGTTGGTAAAGAATGTTATGAATTATCAACAATTAACGGAGGTTCATTGTTCCAAGTCAATGCTATATACTTGAAATTTTGGCAAGACCTTGTGAAAGTATGTTGCAACCCATTGAATGATGCCTAAATGGTGAATAGATGGATGGATGTACAGTGTTGTACATAGCAAAAAAATTGCAAATTATATTTTTGCCGATTCTTCTTTCTGAGTTTGTGAAAAATCAACAAGGGGGCTGATGTTCATCCAAATTATACACCGCACACCTTGGCTTGAGTAATGAGACCAAGCCCAGCCAACCGTAAACACACCCCTGCACCATGTTAACCTTTGGATCAAGTCCATACAGTTCAAATTTTATTGAGATAGGGATAAGAAGAACAAAGGATAAGTGTTCACACAAATTTGTACTTAATCCAGTCATGTGGATAACTTCTGAGCCTCGAAGAAAGAGTCCAGGCGGTTCCAAGAACTACATGAGGGTGTATGTGCAGAAAGGTGGGATGGCTCATGATTGCACACACATAATTGTAGAATAGAAAGGGCTCTCAAAAACTCTATAAAATACTAAGCCTAAGTGTTAAAAGGGGGGAGAAAAATTTTCAGACATGAAGCCTTGGACATTGTAGTGTTGCTTGTTTTGTCGGAGGCCTATCACGTCATTGTTTTACAGGAACAAGTTGCTGTTCAAAGCCCATGCCACCAAGCCATGGAGCCCCCCACCCTGTTTCCATGAAGACGTAGCTTACCATTTCTATTTTGCCAACCAGGAAGATAAATTGCAATGCCGCCAAAGTTTGCCCTTGCCGCCAGGCCCCAACTGATCTGCCCAAAAGGTGAGTTATTCTCTTTGGCAGGTATTAATAGAGCAGAAAATAGAGTAGAAAACTGTTGCAAAAAGCTGATTTTGCAGCTGTTTTCCAGCCAATGCCTGCCATTCCCGACCCCGCCTTGGTGTCCAAGGTGAAGCCGATGAAGCAATCTTCAGATCTAGGTGGAGTCCTACCAGAGTTTGTCGCTGCTGTCCCCCAAAAAATTAAGAAGTGGCTGACCGGAGGAGAAAAGAGGGTAGAAAACTGCTGCAGAGAGCTGATTTCGCGGCTATTTTCCATCAAACACAGGCTGATCCCAACCTCGCCTTGGTTTCCAAAGTGAAGCCAATGAAGCAATCTTAAGATCTGGGTGGAGTCCAAACGGATTTTGTCGCTGCTGTCATGGGAAAAAAATCAAGAATTGGCTGATTGGAGAAGAACAAAATAGACCAGAAATTGCCATGAAGAGCTGATTCAGGGTTATTTTTTGACCAACGCTAGCCGTTCCCAACCCCGCCCCGGTGTCCAAAGTGAAGCTGATGAAGCAATCATCAGATCTGGGTGGAGTCCCACCAAAGCTTGATTCCTTCATTGCTGGAAAAAAAATCAACAAGTGGCTGACCAAAGAAGGAGAAAACAGAGCAGAAAATTGTCACAGAGAGCTGATTTTGCGGCTGTTTTCCGACCAACATTGGCCGTTCTCAACCCCGCCTTGGTGTCCAAAGTGAAGCCGATGAAGCAATCTTCGGATCTAGGTGGAGTCCCATTGGAGTTCCATGGCACCGTCGTCAAAAAGATCAGAAAGTTTCCCACTAGAGAAGGGATAAAACAGAGGTTCATCTTGCTTAGGAGTAAACCTTGGAACCTTCTTACATGGAGAAGGATTCCCATCCACGACGTGCTGTCACCGTCCATTGCTGAAGTTGATAATAGCCATTGGTTGCCAGAGGATCATTGATGGTGGCAGAGAAGAAGCCCACAGGCCCAAGGTTTTGCTAGTAAAAAAGTAGAGGTGTTCAACATCGGAAGAAGGAGAAGCGTAGCGGGAGTTTTTCATCTCTTTGCTACTAGCCTGAGGTTTTCAGTCCCATGGGAGTTGCTCCACCGACATCACCATCTTGGTCTCTACTGGATTAGTTGAGCTTTATGTTGGGCCCCCAAAAGGGACTTGCAGCAGGTGTCACAGGCTTTTCTTAATCTAAAAGCTAGCTTAAGGAATAAGGTTTCCCCATTAGCTTATATATAATTCACTAGTCACCTCCAAACATGATGTGTGATAAACCCAACAATTCTCCCCCTCACACATCATAGCACCTGAATTATAATGAACTTCTGGGAAACTCCAATTCGGGCTGGCCCAAGGTAACACCATAACCAACTGGGCTCTGATAGCATTGTTGGGCCCAATGGGCCCCCAAAAGGGACTTGCAATAGGTGTCACTGTTTGGTTAATCTTGTTGGGATTAACCAAACAAAAATTCCCATTCAACAAGTAAGGATGAGAGATGTACCAATCAAAATAGACACACCAAACCAATCTGAAAAGAATTACCGTGCAAAATAGACGAACAAATATTACGTAGAAAACCCCAAATTTGGGAAGTCCAACAGGGCAAAAGGCCAAGATTAAATTCACTATATCACAACTTGATACAGAAAAGATCCATAGGAAAGCAAATTCCTCAATACTAATTTATTGTAATTTTTATAAAATTGGTATTAACCACAAATGAAGAAAATAAAGAATAACGGATTTCAAATTAAGAACTTGAGAAAGTTACCGTTGGTAATAACAAGCAAATCTTAACAAAACATTCACCTTTCTTCAATTTACTATTTTCCTCTTCTCTTCTCGTGGCCCATTTTCTCCAAAAACCCAAAATCAAAGAAGAAAAGAATCTAATGTTGCTTTTATTCCTTTCAAAGAAGCAAATTTAAAAAATCTTGGTTTTTACCCAAAATAGGGTTGTAATTTCATGTATTTACAGAGGAGGGACAATCCAAAAAGCCTCCCCTTCCCGACTCCATGAAATACTTCTGTCGGCATGCGAAGCTCCATCCATGCCTGTACCATTCCTGCAGTAAACATGTTTCTCTTTTGGCACAACATTAGTCATCATGTTTGAAAAATTAATTTAAGTCTAAATTTTTGTTAACTCAAGAGATTTGTTTTCCAACACATCTCTTATCCAGTAATATCTCACATCAATATTTGCTCCTTGAATGAAAACTTGAATTTTCACTCAGGTGAATTACACTCTGGCTGTCACAGTGTATAATGTATCTCTCCTATTTAACACTAATTTTATTAAAAAATTTCTTCGTCCATAGCATTTCCTTGAGGCTTCTGTAGTAGCAATAAATTCAACTTCAGTTGTAGATAATGCAACACACTTTTACAACCTAAACTGCCAAGACACAACCCCATTAGTAAAATTAACAACAAATCAAGATGTTGACCTTTTTGTCTCCAAGTCACCTGCCATGTCTATATTGGTGTAGCCAACCAATAAAGGTTTATCACTTCCAAAATACTAACACATTTTGGATGTACCTCTTAAGTACCTCATTATCTATTTAACTGTTTGCCAATGTTCTTTGCTTAGATTTGCTAAATGTCTACTAACTGTTTCAACTGCATATACTATGTTCAGCCTTGAACAAACCATAGCATATATTAAACTACCAACCGCAAAGTATAACGAACCTTTGTCATTTCCTTCATCTTTGTTTCATTTAAGTTACTTTTCTTCAACTTGAAGTGACCCCCAAGTGAAACTCCAACCGGCTTTGCATCTTTCATGTTGAATTTTTTAAGTACCTTTTTTATATACTTTTCATGTGACACATAAAGCTTTCTAGCTCCCCTGTCACACCGAATGTACATCCCCAAGATTTGCTTTGCCAATACCAAATCCTTTATTGGAAAGGATTTATTCAAGTTCTTCTTTAAACTTACAATCTTGGTTCTATCATGTCCAACAATCAACATGTCATCCACATAAAGCAACATAATAATAAATTCACCTTCATCAAACCTCTTGATGAACAAACAGTGATCAGAAATAGACTTCACGAACCCATTCTTTTCCATAAAAGAATCAAACTTTTGTACCACTATCTTCGAGCTTCCTTCAAACTATACAAACTCTTTTTTAGTCTGCACACCATTTGTCCCTTTTTTGTGACTTTAAAACCCTTTGGTTGCCCCATGTATATGGTCTCCTCAAGATCACCATGAAGAAAGACCATCGTCACATCTAACTGTTCAATTTCTAAACCCAAACTCACATCCAAAGCTAGAATAATTCTAATAGAAAACATTTTAACAACATGAGAAAAAATTTTATCGAAATCAATACATTTCTTCTATTCGAATCCCTTCACCACCAACCTTGCCTTGTACCTTGGTTGTGTGTTATTTGCTTCATGCTTGATCATGTAGACCAATTTATTCTTTAATACTTTCTTCCCCATAGGAAGATCCACCAACTCATAGGTGTGGCTATCATGCAAAGATTTCATCTCATCTTACAGTACCTTCAACCATTTCTCCTTTCTACATGAGCTTTGACCTCACTGAAATTTTTTGGTTCTTCACATTCAGTGATTTTCCCAAATTCTAATGATGGACATCTTGTTGATGAAACTAATTCACAAGCTGATCTCCTCACATTAGTTAGCTGCTCTTGATCAAAATCTGCATGTTCTTGTTCAACATCATTAACAAACTCATTAGAAATATCATAAGCCACCTCATCCTCACCCTCATCATCACTAGATGGGGGAATAACTATGTCATCCTGAGCCTCTTCTTCACATCTAGTTGAGGTTGAAGGTTCTTTTATCCTTTCAAAACTTTCTTGAGATTTTGTTTGAGGAACTTCTTCCTTGCCAAAGCCCTCAATTCTTTGATCCTCCCTGAAAACTACATCTCTTGCTTCGCATTAGTTTTCTATTCTTAGAATCCCAAAGTTTGCATCCAAACATCACTGTATCCCAGAAAAATGCATTCCACTGCTCTAGAGTCAAGCTTAGCCATTTGCTCCTTAGGTACATGTGCAAAGGCTTTATAACCAAAGACTCTCAAATGAGAATAACTGACCCTTTTGTCACTCCAAACCCTTTCTAGTATGTCGTTGTCCAGGGCATGTGTGGCAGATCTCTGTTATCAAATAACAAGCTATGCTCATAGCCTCACCGTAGAAGGTTTCAGGCAACTTAACTGAAGACAACATATTAACCAAACAAAATCCCCATTCAACAAATAAGGATGAGAGATGTACCAATCACAATAGACACACTAAACCAATCTAAAAAGAAATACTTTTCAAAATAGACAAACAAATATTACATGGAAAACCCCAAATTTGGGGGAAAACCACGGGGCAAACAGCCAAGATCAAATTCACTATATCACAACTTGATACAGAAAAGATCCACACGCAAACAAACTCTCCAATACCAATTTATTGTAATTTCTACAAAATTGGTATTAACCACAAATGAAGAAAATAGAGAATGACGGGTTACAAATTAAGACCTTGGGGAAGTTACTATTAACGATAGCAAGCAAATCTTAACAAAACATTCGCCTTTCTTCAATCCACAATTTTTCCTTTCTCTTCTCGTGGCCCATTTTCTCCAAAAACCCAAAACCAAAGAAGAAAAGCATCTAATGCTACTTTTATTCCTTTAAACGAAGAAAATCTACAAAATCTTGGTTTTTGCCCAAAACAAGGTTGCAATTTCATATATTTATGGTGGAGGGACAACCCAACACTTTAATCACCAATGGTCACTATTGTAAGCTATCTTTGCTAGAACAGAGGTGCAACACTTCAACTCTCTCGCCACTTTCCGGTGGCTAGCCCCCCGCTGATTACCAGAGTTCACCTATTGGATTCACCTCATTAATGCCTTCCACTGACAACTCTAATAGTTGCTGGGAAATTGTTGTTGTCGTCGAAGGTGGAGGCCTGCATGCTGGAGAAGCCAAGGAGAACATTGTAAAGATGAAGGGGTATTTGGATGATAATTGGGTCCATGCCCATTACTCTATGTCCGCTTGGATATTGTTTTCCTAGCAACCTTTTGCACTTGACCACATTCACGAGTGTTGTCTGTGAGTGCTATTCAAACAAGACACTTGTAGACCAAGCCAAATCAATTCGGATCAACTTGAATTTCAGCTTGGGATTTATTTTAACATATTTCCTTACTCGGATTTGCGTAAAACTCAGTATCCGACGGCTTTTTCCTATTTGGGTCGCATTCGTAGCACCGAAGTCAAATTTTTTGCAAGGGCTAGTTCTAAAGCTTTGAAGGGATGAGCTCTATATTTTAAAGAATTAAAGTGGTAAAAATTTCACTATGTTTTGTATTTTGTAAAGAAACAAAAAATTAGTGGATTGAGAATATAAATCTTATTTAGGGATTCGAGTTGAACCCTAAGGAACCACGTAAAAATTCATGTGTGCGCTATTCTTTTCTTGTGACATTTTATCTTAATTTTTATCTCACTATTTCTTTACCCCATAAGGGTGCCTTAGTCCTACCGAACCCTCTAACCTGACTCAACGATGCAATTCATAGGGGTGGCAATCCTGTGCCCGAACTCCTTTAAATGAGTTTGTCTACTTAGAAGAGCCCCTTTGAGATTTGAGATGATTGCCAATACCCAACCCACAATGCCTTAGACTCTTGTGGCCGATTATGTAGGAAGTACCCCACTAGTAAATCATGATGATCTTGCCGATAATTTTCAGAACATTCCAAGTAATGGGAACCCCAAACTTACGAAAGATGGAAGAATTTTTGAAGACATAATTGCTAAAAGGATGGTGGATCAAGGTAAAATACAAGTTCAGGATTTCTTAGTCGAGTGGAAAAACTCACACACTCTAGGGAAACAAAGAAATTACTCAAACCTTGTGCAGATAAGTTAAAGAAATGATTGGAAGCGAGTCATCACAGAGAACGTTGACTTGATTGACTGGCGGAGAATGTAAGATGGATGTTTGCAATTATAGCCCCTTTGGTTGCCACTTGTTTTACAATTTCCTTTGTTTTATAGAGGGGTATTACTCTTGAGTTTTTTCCTACTGGGTTGCGACTTGCCATTATGAAGTGTTATCTTGCTTGATGGAATGTGGTATATCACTGCTTTCTTTGCACATGATGTTTTACTTTAATTTGTTGTCTGTGGACAACCTTTGTATTGTCACCACCTCTGTGTGATCTTTTCTCTTCTTTTAACTTTCATTGAGTTCTTTGTAATTTTTTGTACTCATCCAATAATGAATACAAGGTTTTCCTTTGAACAACTTTATTGATCAAACTTGATCCATTGTAGTGGGACTTGAGTTATTATATAATTGTTATTAGTATGACAAAATAGAGGAATTTATGATTAAATGGAAGCACAACACTTTATTCGTGATTCAATTTCCTAGTTTATAGTATATTTATGATTCAATAGTACGTTCACTTAATGGCTTAACTACCCATTTATTTAGATCCGTAATATAGTCCAAACTATTCCTGCCTCCCCCCCCTAAAAAAAAGAAAAAGTAAAAAAAAACTTTCTGTTAGCATCAACGGACGCAAATTATTGGGTGAAGCCAAAGCCCCCATTGTTTAAGGGTGGCTAGATTTGTCACCCATTAGTTGGAAAAGGGTGTGGTCGGCCATAAATGGCCCAAGCAGCAAAATCTGGCCAATCTTTATAAGTGAGGATCGGGGGTGGCCATGATTGGTCGAGATATGGCCAAGCTAGCTGAGTTTGGCCGATAATGGCTGTGACACCCAAATTTGGTGCTTTCTTTTTAAATGACCGTTTGGTCTGATCTAAACAAAATTATCATATCAACTCAAGCAAACTCATGGTAGTTACAAGAGGTCAGGAAAACCTATTATAAGCATAGTACTATTTAATTTAAAATTCCTCACAAAAATAACCCCTTTTAAATGTATTTTATTAAAATTCAAATTTTGAATCATCAAACTGAAACCAAAACATTTCGCTAAGATTCAATTTTCTATTTTAGACTTTTTATGTCAATTTGATTAGAATTTTTGTTGGGCAAATAGTATTTTGATAATCGGGCTCAACAAGATTGATACCAAAAACCACATTACAATTGCTTCAAATAGAGCCGTATCAGTACGAAGGTTCCCAAATTCTAGTGCAATAGTATCACTCCTATACAAGATTTTTTAAAAAAAAGTATTGGTGCATTTCTACATGTGCAGCTTGCCTCCATGGTAGATACAATTTATTATAGAAGTGATTTTGTTAAGAGAGGTGTATGTTTTAGGCTAAAAATCACTCCACCCTCTAAAATAGTCAAAAGTATCACTCACCCTTTGGTTTTCAAAAACTATCACTTACACCCCCGAACTCTAACAATGATAAGCAACCATTAATACTATTAAATGGGCACAAACCTGAACATGTTTGCCTCTATTCAGTTCAATAACCCCTATATACCTCATCCTCCTATCCTCAGTGGCTTGGTCTTAGCAGCTCCTTAAGACCAGGAAGAGATAAAAAGAGATGAAGATAAGAGGTTGATAAGGTCTGATTTGAGGCCTCGAATTGTTAAATTGAAAATTTTCGTCAGACATCTATAAACACCCAAATGGTGAAGGAGAAACGGGGGCTCATTGTTTTAAAGAAAAATAAAGAAGAAAAGAAGCACACAAGAAGAGAGAAGGGGAGGAGCCCTTCGCCGGAGATCCATCTCTGGCGACTCTCCAACCCATTGTTGCCGACCTTGGAGTGCTCCCTGACACTGCCCAGTTGAGAGCTTTGCCAGAGGAATCCGAAGCGACATTGCTGCTAAGAGAAGAAGAATGAAGAATAAGTAGTAGTGAAGAACAAGAGAAGGGAGAAAGGGGAGGATCCCCTTGCTAGAGATCCATCTCTGACAAAATCAGAGTTTGAAGTGCCTCCAACATCATCTGGCTGAGCACCACCATAGGAATGCCTCGTCGTGGCCGGAGAAACAATCACACAAGGGGTTGTTTCCTTACTATTTTGCTGGTTATTTTCATTAAAGTTTGGGCCCTCTATTCCTACCAATCCTAGCCGCCGTTGGCCATGCCGCCTCTCCATTAGAACTCTATTCAACATTGCCGACACAACTCAGTCGAGATCCACTTCCAGAAGAAGGTCGAAGTCACTGGAATCTTGTCATGAAGCACCCAATCAGAGTAGGAAACAAGTGAAAGAGGTCTATTTTGGAGCCTACAGCTAGCTAACTAGCACCATTACAGATCAAGTCCAGATGCCAAGATTGTAGCCTAGACATCCCTCTATCAACCCGTGCCTTGCCATCCCACCACAGAAGCTCGCCGTCACCGGAAATTTGAAAGGAAGTTGCTGATCAGAACAAGGAAAGAATAGAGAGCCGCCAACTTGCAGACATCTATCCAGCCAGGCTAGATCGCCAACGAGCCATACCGACACTTCCAATAGGCTCCCCTCAACATCGAGAACAAAGCCCGACCGAGATCCACTAGAGAGGAAGCCAATGTCACTAGAAAAGTCACCCAACAGTGGTCCACTAGAGCAGTGTGAGATTAGCACGAGGCCAACTTCATAGACTTTGACCGACTGACCGGAGCCACCATAGCGCAAGCTGCCACCTCCAATGGATCACCCTTGTCTCTGGCTACAAACCGAAATCAAGTCCAGCTGTCAGTAAGACCCGAAGCCACCTAAGACAATGATAGAACCCGGTCGACAACCATCACCGCCATAGCTTTCCATCATCATTGTTGCTCGTCAATCACCTCCACAGACCGTCGACCACTTCCAAGCGTCTCACCAGTTGGAGATCTACCGATCTGGGTGATCTTCGCTAGCCACAATTGCCAGAAAAGTATGTCAGAGCCACCAAAGCTACTGTCACGTCACCACTGCAACTAGGTCCATCGCTCCTGTTTAGTGGATCGAGTCCACTTATTCTGCCCGGAGCTAGCGACAGCTTTTTGTTGCCCATTTATTCTATTCATGTCCATGACCATATCCTGTAAAACCCACGATTCGAGTCAGGGTTTTATATTCAGAACCGGTCGGTTCGACCGTTATTTTCGAGTCGAGTCAGTTTCAGAACACGTGTACTGAGCCGACGCTAGTCGCGTGTATGAGCTATGAGGGTCATGCGTACCCAAGTATATGATGATAACGTCATGAATACAGCAGAACAGAATGAGTTATCAGAATATATAAGAGTATGCCAGTTTTTTTATTTTTATATATAGTGGATCGTAGAATTAGTTTTAGGCTGTTTACTGCGTTAGGACGCGTTACGGGCAGTTGAGTGGGTTGATAGTTCTAGAGCATATCATTATGATGTTGTGGTGTTGATTGATTTTATGGGATTTTTCCCGATTTTTTTTAGGATTTAATATGCCTTAGTTATTATTCTTGACTCGAGCCGGACACGAGTCAAGTAATATTTACGATATTGCCACCCAAGTGCTTTTCTCACTTCCCCGACCTTTCTTCCTCCTTTCCCTTTCCAAACCCTAGCCGCCACCGCCGGCGCCGTCGTCGCCTTGCCACCGGGCGTCGCCGCCTAGCCCCGCCATGGCGTCGCCGTGCCGCCCCGACCAGTCCCGGCCGCTGCCAGGCCGCCTTGACGCCGGAATCGCCGCGCCTAGCGCCGCGGCTACATTCCGGTCGCGTCACCGATTCTGCCACCGGCGACCATCGCAGCCGCCATCCAGTGGTCGCCTCAGCACCATCGACCAACCCACGACCCTCCCCGACCAGATCGGAGCCCATCGCCGCCCAGACCGGCCGGATTCTTCTCCCATCGCCGCCGCTCTGTTTTAGGCATTTTCCGGCGAGCCGCCACCTCCGTTGGCCATGTCGACATCGTAGATGTATCGGGCTCGCCGAGCCGGTTCCAATGGTACCCAATATGAGCACTTTCCGGCCAGTAGATGCCGCCGGCGACTGTTGCCGGAAAACCGGCGGAGAGGTGCCGGAAAACCACTAAAGCCGCCGAAAACCGCAGAACTTGCGGAAAACCGGATTCACTGGAGTTCGCCGGATCTTCCGCGGAGCTCATCTAGTCGATCCCGATCGAACGTCGGACGCCGATGAGCGCCGAATTTGAGCTCCGAGACGCGCGACGGAACCCTAGCCGTCGCCGATTGCCGACGACGTGAGGTATAATTACCTCCGATTTGATTATTTAAAATTGATGATGATTGTTAGTATAGCATGTTAGAATTGAGTAGTTATCATGATGAATGCCAGACTATGAATGAAGTTACATGATGTGATTGATAGTGCATGGAGGATAAGTAATCTAGTGAGATAAGTAAATATGAGCATGCTAATCGAGTATGACGTAACTTAGAAAAATAGTATAAAATTGGTATGAATAGGATGACTTAGAATTATTTTCATATTATGATTACTTGACTGTTGATGGATGTTATTCGTATTGTGTGATGTTTATTGAGTTTGATGCATCATTTAGTTAGCGGGCGTTAGTATTTAGTTTTGATGTGTAGGTACGGAGTAGGAGCTCGCCGCCTAGGCGCGATGACACGCTTGGAGCTTCTACCAGGTCCGTTTAGGACTCGCCTCTGTTTTACGCTCTTCTATTGTATGTTTATTTTATTATCTGCAGGACGGGTTAAGTGGCGTTTTATTGGATCCCACTTAACTCGGGCCATTTAACCGAACAGATTTTTCGGATTAATAACCCCTCGAGGATGAGATCCCTCGAGGATGATTTTGAAAACAAGATCCACCACAAGTTGCCTTCGGGCCTATTATATAAATCCCTACCCAGCCCATTATATATATATGTAGTTTTCGCGTTTTCAGTGAGACGAGAGATGGAGAAACCGACTGCACGTACCATGAGCGGATGCCGTGACAGTCAAAGCGGGCTCTGGATTAGTGCCAGTGGACTGTTCCATTCCCGAGGGATCCTGACAACTCCGCGTTTGAGTTCCTCACACCCGGAGAACGTGGAGGTTTACGGGTACTGTTTAGTACAGCGCATGTCCGGACTTGTGGTTCAAAGGGTACTAAAGGCGACTGCCTGAGAGTACTCAGCCTTCGTGCTCAAGGCCAGGAGAAATATGGAGGTAAGGAGAGGGCTTAGGATAAAGTTTTACGTGAAGTACTGAAAAAGAAGTGCCGTGAGTGGCACAGTACCAGATAGATCGGGATGCTACCGGGTCTGCAGCCCAGTGGCTCCTCAGTAGTGCCCTTCAGAGTGTTCACGTGGAGTATATGATGTTTTCTTTCATATGAGAGTTTGCTCTCATAGCCAGTTTGTTATAGTTATTTTATTTTTCGGACCAGTAACACTTGTTACTGACGTGTTTTTATACTATATGTAGGTAACAATTACGAGTTGGAGGAGCCAGTTTGGACGGAGGAGCACTGTTGTCGCTTGCACACATGTCAGTCAATTGAGTGTTTATATTGTGTTTATGATATTATCATATGGTGTGATTAAATGCTTGAGACATGATGATGTGACGTGATTAATTGTTAAGACACGATGACGAGAATGTGAAACATGAATAGATTGCGTAGCAGGAGCATGATGGGTTGAGACCCAAGCTTTAGAGCAAGTAAACAGTATATCAGATTGTGTGAATGAAGTTGCGTGATATATAGATACATGTTTATATATATGTTTATATATAGTATTTTGACAGGGTGACCCTAATTGCACTTTTAGGGGAAATTCTGTCCGTTTTATTTCAGAATTTTCATCGATTTTGATCGTAATTGTGATGGTGTGTACTTTGATTTGCATGTCATTCATGTAGTACCATGTTAGGAGTTGTGCATTCATCCATGCATTGAGAGTTATATCTTCATCTTAAGACGCCGAGATTGGATCCGCATGAGTTAGGTTCGGGTTAGCTGACCTAACCGGGGCCTGTAACATGCCGGTTCGGTTCACGAGCGTGAACCGGATTTGGGGTGTTACATATCCTGCTGCCCCACGATTTGATCTGATCTGAATTGACTCAGACCACAACAGCAAAGGTTGACCACGTCCGCGACCCATCTACAACCCAGATCGCTAGTGGTGCACTGTACACCACCCACGTGCGCCACCTAGCCCAATCTGGCATTTATTTGTTCTATACCGACATGAAGTGATCCTGTTCAATATATTATCATTCTAGAAAATAATTTAAAGGCCTTCAAGTCCTTGGATCGAGGAAAAACTTGTTATCCCATTATTTGTTGACACTCCACATGCAATAGAAAAGTTATCTTTTAGAGATTGAAAAACTAAAAAGGATAAACCAGGGCATTGGAGTCAAAGCTATCAAAGAAAGATTAATTTAAAAGGTGGAAAAATTCACTATTTTTCATAAAATATAAAATTAAAGAAAAAATAATAAATTTTGAGTACCAATATCATCGTGAACTGTCTTAGAGATTTGAGTTAACCTTCCGGAACTACATAAAAATTTTAAATGTTTATTCTTCATTCACAACATTATATTTTCTTGTTTATTCTTCATTCACAACATTATATTTTCTTGTTCATACAGTTTCTTAATGCAGTAAAGCACTTTTGGGCTCGTTAAACCCTCTAACACAACGTGAAGCCAATAATCATTTGCTGGGTGACAATCACTGAACAAATATATGACATGGCCAAATTAAGGCATGTCATCTATTTGGTCATCACTTTTTAACTCTAATGACATGAAGAACATGGCCAAGTCATCAAAAACATAGCACGACCATCTTCTCCAGGCCCCCTTTCTCCTTTCCCAACCGCATCGCCGATAATCTTTGGCTCTCGCCATCGGCAACGAGGTCATGGGGGTCTGTGGCAGGATGAACTGTTCTCGCATTACCTAATGGTGGCACTAGGTCGGGCTTCCAATTCCTCTTCAAAACAATCTCGTGGGCACCGGCGCTGGCAGGGACTATGAAGGAAATACCGTCACGGGCCAAAGTTGGTGACAAATTAGAAGGTGAAGGCGTATATGGCGATGCAGTTAGCATGGGTGCCGGGGGTGGTCCAATGGTGGTAGGGATGGCAAGGGCGAATATAAAGAGAGTCCACATGAAGAAGCCCAAGAGTTAGATGGGGATGAGGCCGACGTAATCGATTAGCGCCACCATGAACAGTAGTTGGGGATGTTGCTGCAAAGTACGATTGGGGTCCTGGTCTCTCGGACAGCCAAAATTGTTTTCGCCTTTTCGGCTTGGGGAGCCTACCGATGGCAGTAAAGATGCCATCTTGGAAGAGATCTTGGCTGCAGAAAGCGATGTCAAGGAGGAACCAGGTCGAGCTGTGTCGGGGAGGAGGCTATGACGCATGAGGAAGAGGGGGAAGAAGAATCCGGAATGATCAACTGGGTGTGTCAGCGATCGTTTGGAACTTGTCCTGCGGGGACTCGATCTCCACCTGCATCACCTTTGTTTATCAAGACAATCTGTATCATCCTGCTCATGTCAGTGCCTGGCAGCACCTATCTTTTTACATTTCATAGTGATATCGTGGGTGGCGATTGGCAGCAACTAAGATGATGGGTGGCAGCAATTCCAAATTCAAGCAAGCAGGGGGAGGAGGGTAGGTGGCAAATTGGGGGAATTTGGCGGCAAAGGTGGTGACCGGTAGTGAGAGTGATGATAGATAGTGTCAAACCGACTAGGTGAAGGTGGGTGGTAAAGGCTACCGGCTCGGTTGGGTGGAACCGGAAGCCATCAAGGGAGGCTGGTCACCATCATCGCTGCAGCTAGTGCCCATGAGATCGTTGGAGGAGAGGAACCCGGAAGTTTGACAGCAGGGCCACCGTCAGGTATCGGGCAACCATCCGTGCCGCCATGAGCTCCTCGACCAGTGGGAGAGAGAAGGAGACGATCCGCGACGGGTTTAAGTTAAAGAAAGCGAGCTGGGGAATACGGTCGTGTTCTTTTATATGACGGGCAAATTTTCCAGATCACCGTCTTAAAAAGTGATGACTGGCCAAATTTGTCCACGTTATGTAACATTAACACTCCTTCAACGGCGTTAGAGATTAGGGGGTGTTAGTGATACTTTTAAAAAACAGGGGGTATGTGTGATCAATTTGGTTATTCCATGGGCTTATAAGTGATTTTCACTCTTCCTTTTACGCTTATCCGTTGAAAAAAATATAAAATTATAATAACAATAGCTGAAAACAAATTTAATAGCACGTCGGAAAAATATATTAATAATAATAATGGCCGAAAAATATATTTTGTACATTGACAAAGTATATAAAATGGTAGAACATTCTATAAAAACAAATTATAAATTAAAACAAAATAGTGAGATTAGGATCACCAATACTTGATATGAGAAAACACACAACATGAAAATTTAACCACTCATCTAGACCGCATGGTATTTTTTTTGACTTGGACAAAATTGCTTTCATTTTTTAACGATTATTATAATTTAGGGGCTTAATAAACATGTCTCCATAGTTGAAAAAATTAGAACCGGAATCTGAATTAGTTTTCGAGGGAGTCACTGAATCAAATCGAATCGGTTTAAATCGGTCAGGAATCGGTTCAGTTTAATTGGTCAAAACCGGCAGGTTATTAATTACAAAAGTATGTCATTTTGATATTATGGTGTGTATTATATTTTATGAGATTTTTCATATTTTTTTGGATTTTGTTTTAAATTATTTATAGCTAGTTACTATTTTTAATTCGAGTCAAACTAGAGTCAACTTTTAATTATGAGAAGCCCTTCGACAATTTCCTTCCCCTTATTTTCTCCCCGACCTGTAGCCCCTCCTTCACCCCTGCCTCCAACTGCCATGTAGTCGCCGCCTTGCCCCTCGTCCCCTAGTCGACCCTGGTCCGTCTCCCCACCGGCCTTGTGCCCCCTGCCCCTGCCCCGCCACCCCCTTCCCCAGCAGCCCCATCCTATCCCGCACCCCCCCCCCGCCTGCTGCGCCCCCCCACCCCGCCTCCCCATGCTGGCCCGCCCCATCCCCCCTACACTCCTTGCCCCGGCCCGCCCAATCTGCCTCCCCTGCCCCCCACCTAGGCCCCCCGTCACCCCGTCGCCACCCTCGTCACTCGTCGTCGCCGCCCCGTCCTTCCCCCACCCCGTCCATCGTCGCCGTCCAGAATTTACCCAATTTTTTGGATTGGACACTCTTTTGATCTGATTTAAATCGGCAAATTCTGAGTGGAATCAGCCTATTTTTGCAACTCACCATGCCTCACACCAGAGTCACAGGTTACCAAGACTAATTTTTTTCTAAAAAAGAAATAAGGTTACACTCCTTTTTTAATTTTTTTGAATAATTAAACAAAACTCTACAGTAGGGGTGAGCAATTGGGAATCGGCTGTGTAACACCCGGTTTTGGTTCACCCACAAACTATTTTGGAAATGCTTCCGGCGACCAAACTATTGCTAATCTACTTGATTCGGTTAAACTGACCTAAATCTAACCTCTATGTCTCAAGATAGTGATTCAATCATTCAATGCATGATGAAATATTTAGGCTCTATCGTTGTAAAACCCACGATTCGAGTTAGGGTTTTATATTCAGAACCGGTCGGGTCGACCGTTATTTTTTTCGAGTTGAGTCAGTTTCAGGACACGTGTACCGAGCCGATGCCAGTCGCGTGTATGAGCTATGAGGGTCATGCGTACCCAAGTATATGATGATAACGTCATGAACACAGCAGAACAGAATGAGTTATCAGATATATGAGAGTATGCCAGTCATTTTTTTTTATTTTTATATATAGTGGATCGTAGAATTAGTATTAGGCCGTTTACCGCGTTAGGACGCGTTCGGGCAGTTTGGGTGGGTTGATAGTTCTAGAGCATATCATTATAATTTTTTTGGTGTTGTTTGATTTTACGGGATTTTTCCCGATTTTTATGAATTTTTTTAGGATTTAATACGAGTTAGTTATGATACTTGACTCGAGCCGGAGACGAGTCAAGTATTATTTACGAGTTTGCCACCCATTTTCACCCCGACTTTTTCTTCCCCGCGCCCAAACCCTCGCCCGCGCCGCCCCTGTTCGCGCGCCACCGCCGCCACTGTCGGCGCCGCCCGGCCGCCGATCGACGCCGCCCAGCCCGGCCACGGCGTCGCCCTGCCGCCCGGACCAGGCCCGGCCCCCATCGGACCGCCGCGACGCCGGAACGCCACGCCGAGCGCCGCGGCCGCGTTGCGGTCTCGTCGCCGATTCCGCCGCCGGCGACCGTCGCAGCCGTCATCCAGTGGTCGCCTCAGCACCACCGACCACCCAGCGACCCTCCCCGACCGGAACGGAGGGCATCGCCGCCCTGGCCGGCCGGATCTAGCGACCCAACGCCGCCGCTCTGTTTTAGCCGTTTTCCGGCGAGCCGCCTCCTCCGTTGGCCGCGTCGACCTCGTAGATGAGTCGGGCTCGCCGAGCCGGTTCCGAGGGTACCCTACACGACCCCTATCCAACTAGTAGATACCGCCGGCGATGGTTGCCGGAAAACCACCGGAAGTCGCCGGAAAACCGCCAGCAGCTGCCGGAAAACCGCCGGAAAATCGGAATTTCTAGAATTCGCCGGAATTCACCGGATCTTCCGCGGGGCTCACCCGGTGGAGCCCGATCGAACTTCGGACGCCGAGGAGCGCCGAATTCGAGCTCCGAGACGCGCGACGGAACCCTAGCCGTCGCCGATTGCCGACGACGTGAGGTATAATTACCTCCGATTGAGTTATTTAAAATTGAATATGATTGTTAGCATAGCATGCTAGAATTAACTAGTTGTCATGATGAATGTTAGCACAGTATGCTAGATTTGATTAACCGTCATGAGTAATGCCTAATTATGAGTAAAGGGATGATTGTATGATTTGGGTAATTGCGAATGAACAGTAAGTAGTCTAATGAAGTAGATCAGGTCAGAGCATGATAAGTGACCACGACATAAGTTACAGACATGTAATAAAATTAGTATAAATAGGATGAGCTAGGATTAATTAATTTTTATGATTTTCTGATTGTTATGTTGATGAATGATTGCATTGCGATTGTGATGTTATTGAGTTTGATGCATCATTTAGTTAGCGGGCGTTAGTATTTAGTTTTGATGTGTAGGTACGGAGTAGGAGCTTGCCGCCTAGGCGCGATGACACGCTTGGAGCTTCTACCAGGTCCGTTTAGGACTCGTCTTGTTTTACGCTTTTCCATTGTATGTTTGATTTTATTATCTGCAGGACGGGTTAAGTGGCGTTTTATCGGATCCCACTTAACTCGGGCCATTTAATCGAATATTTCCGGATTAATAACCCCTCGAGGATGAGATCCCTCGAGGATGATTTCGAAAACAAGATCCACCACAAGTTGCCTTCGGGCCTATTATATGAATCCCTTCCCAGGCCTATATATATAGTTTTATCGAGTTTTCAGTGAGACGAGAGATGGAGAAATCGACTGCACGTACCATGCAGAGGATGCCGTGACAGTCAAAGCGGGCTCTGGATTAGTGCCAGCGGACTGTTCCATTCCCGAGGGATCCCGACAACTCCGCGTTTGAGTTCCTCACACCCGGAGAACGTGGAGGTTTACGGGTACTGTTTAGTACAGCGCATGTCCGGACTTGTGGTTCAAAGGGTACTAAAGGCGACTGCCTGAGAGTACTCGGCCTTCGTGCTCAAGGCCAGGAGAAATATGGAGGTAAGGAGAGGGCTTAGGATAAAGTTTCACGAGAAGTACTGAAAAGAAGTGCTGAGAGTAGCACAGTACCAGCAGCAGTAAGTTCGGGATGCTACCGGGTCTGCAGCCCAGTGGCTCCTCAGTAGTGCCCTTCAGAGTGTTCTTGAGGAAGTATATGGTTTTCTTTCATATGAGAGTTTGCTCTCATAGCCAGCTTGTTATAGTTATTTTATTTTCCGGACCAGTAACACTTGTTACTGACGTGTTTTTATACTATATGTAGGTAATAATCACGAGTTGGATGAGCCAGCTTGGACGGAGGAGCAATGAGGTCTTGTACACACACATGTTAGATTTCTGAATGTTTAATATTGTATTATTATGTTATTATATTGTGAATGACATGAGTAAATGTTTGAGCATGATGATATGATGTGAATGAAATGCTAAGACAAGATAATAGAATGCAAAATATGATCAGAGTTGAGCAGCGGAAGCGTAGTGGGTTGAGACCCGAGCTTCAGAATGAATATGTTATAAATGAGATTTTGTGTGATTGTTAATGCATGCCGACATATTTGTATATATATTATTTTGACAGGGTGGGCCCATAATTGCACTTTTAGGGGAGACCCTGTTAGTTTTACTTCAGAATTTTCATCGATTTTGCTCGTAATTGTGATGGTGTGAAATTTAATTTGCATGTCATTCATGTAGTACCATGTTAGGATTTTGTGCATGCATTCATTCATGACAGATCGTATCTTCATCTTAAGACGCCGAGATTGGATCCGCACGAGTTAGGTTCGCGTTAGCCGACCTAACCGGGGCCTGTAACATGCCGGTTTGGTTCACGAGTGTGAACCGGATTTGGGGTGTTACAATCGTAGTTCTATATGCATGATAAGATATGCCAACTTTTTTTAGAAAAAATACAAACATGTGAAAAGTTTGAAAAATAACTATCATTCAAGCAAACAGATAGAATCTCACCTAAAAGTGCAAGTGAAATATTTCATATAACATTTCCATTCTATTCATTTTGTTCTTTTGAGCCAAGTCTGGATTCCATTGCTCAACCTATTCAGTTCTATTCACAATTTTTAATCACAAGTGAAATATTTCATCAAATTCACTCGTCATTTCCATATCAAGAAGCCAAAAAATGGCGGTGATGATCACCTGCGACAGTGGCAAGTTGGCCACTTCATGGTGACAGTGGAGTGGTGCGGCCAGCTGCAGATTCAACCTCTAGGCATGTGGCGCTAGGGCGTGACGTCAAGGCGTCGTGGAGATCGGACAGCAGCCAAAAAATGGGTCAAAGGCTAGGCTACAACTAGGCGAAGGTCGGTGGCATCGATCGGCAAAGGTGGCAACCAGAGGAGGCATTGGTGTCTTAAATCTAGGTGGCGTCGAGCAATGATAGGGGTTTAGGAAGGGAAAGGCGTCAAGATGAGTTTTGATGGCAATCTTGTTAATAAAAGTTGACTCGACTCTCACTTGAGTAAAAAATAATAACTAACTCCTAATAAATTCAAAAAAATCTAGAAAAATATAATACACTCCATAACATCAAAATGACATGTTCTATAACTAATAACCCACCCAAACTGCTATATAACCCGTCCTAATAGGTTATTCGACCTAAAAAATATTCAACAATCATATACATAAAAAAAAATCATATTATTATATACTCTGATAACTCATTTCTCATAATTTTTCTAACATTATCATCATTTAATCGGGTAAACTTGAGCCTCATCACTCATAACACACGATTGACCTGGCTTAGCATGTGGGTGATGAAACTAACTTGATTCGAATTGATGGTTGAACCGATTAGTTTGCTAATGTAAAACTCTAACTCAAAGTCAAGGGTTTCACAACTTTCCCTCCTTAGAAAAATTTTGTCCTCGAAATTTTTCGCAAGGAAGTTTCAAAATCATCCATAATTTGAAAGAGGTAATTCTCAGCTAGAGTACCTGGTTGTGAAGTTGGTAAATTGAATATCTCTGGGTATCGCTACCTCATCTTATTTTCACGTTCCCATGTGGATTCTTCAACTCCTTGTCAAGTCCATTACACTCATACTAGTGGAACTTCTTTTCATTGGAGTATCTTTACTCGGTGATTCACAATCTTGACTATATTTTCTGGATATGTCAAGTCTGGTTGTAGCTCTATCCCTTTGAAATTGACAACATGAGAATTGTCCCAATTGTACGCCTTTAGCAATGACACATAGAAGACATCACGCACAGCTGATAGATGAGGCATCAATGCTAGCCTATAAGCCACTGGTCCAATGATCTCAATTATATCAAATGGTCTGATATATCACGTACTGAGTTTCTCACGAGTCCCAAATCTCATGTTTCCCTTAGTTGGAGAGACCACTAACAGAACATGATATCCAAATGCGAATTAAACCTCACATCTATATTGATTGGCATAATTTTTCTGTCTATCTTGAGCTGACCTTATTCTCTTCGTAATCTGCATTACCACTTCCTGTATCTGTTGGATCATTTCTTGCCCAACTACTACTGGTAAGTTGCCCTGTACCCAATATACTAGGGATCAACATGGTCTACCGTATAGTGCCTCGAATTGTATCATTCCAATTTTGGCCTGATAATTATTGTTGTAGGAGAACTCCACTAGAGGTGGATGCTTTTCTCAACTTCCTCTGAAGTTCAAAATGCATGCTCAGAGCAAATCTTCAAGGATATGTATGGTTCTTTTAGTTTACCCATCTATTTGAGGGTAAAAGGCTATGATGAATCTCGACTCGATGCACATAGCTGCCTGGAAAACTTTCCAAAATCGAGATGTGAAACTTAGATCCCTGTCTAAAATGATCTTCCATGGCACTCCATGAAACCTGACTATCTTGTCTCTATACAACATGACCAAAGCGGTTAGTGGGTAATCCATTTAGATTAGTGTGAAGTACACACTCTTTGTAACTAGATCTACTATGACCCATATTGCATCCTCTTGTTGGTGGGTCCTAGGCAAACCGACTACAAAGTCGTACACTATACTCTCCCACTTCCACTCTGGGGTTTCCAATTGTTGTAGTGTTCCACCTAGACGTACGTGCTCAGCTTTCACCTACTGGCACACTAAATAGCTAGCAACTGTATCGTTTACCTCTCTCTTCATTCCTGGCCACCCATAAGTTCATCAGACATCGTGGTACATCTTCACTCCACCTAGATGCACTGAGCATCTTGACATGTGAGCTATGTGAAGAATTGTACTTCAAAGTCCGGCCCAGCCCAAAGTACAACATAATAGGCTACGTCATCTCTTCAAAAGTGGTTAACCAAATTGAAGATCTATAACTCATTCCCACTTATAAACATGATTTTACCTGATGAGGTATTAGATGTGGGACTAAGATGAGAGATCTCACAATCCACCTACCTTAGGAAGTTTCGTCCTCAAAATTCCTACACTTGGCTCATTACTAGGCCCAACCCACGTCCTTCTATTGCCCGAGACTAGTAACCTAGCCAACATCATTAGTCTTGCCCACCATCTAACACAAAACTAGATTGCTTTGATATCATTTGTAACGACCCAGCCCAAAGTGTAACATAATGAGCCTAAGTCATCTCTTTAAAAGTAGTTAACCAAGTTAAAAATGTATAGTCCATTCCCAAGTTAAAGATCTACAGGTATTAGATGTGAGACTAAGTTTCAGCGATCTCACACTCTAGAACATTTGGCACAAATAGTTGACCTCTCAGTCTGAATAACTCGTCTACATATCTAGCCAATTCCTGATGTGTTCCCTATTCCAACCACTACCTCAACTGTTTGTTTGCCTCCTATGCAACTCTGATCTGTTCAAGCACACTCGACTGAATAGTCAATCATGTCATCATTCCAGCCAACTGTCTCTAGCCTGTTACATACTGAGTCACTGACACTGTTGTTAACTTGCGGAGCCTCAAACTGGCTTCCTAATCAAATCATTTACTACCACATTCGCTTTTCCCTTGTGGTACGTTATGTCGATCTCATAGTCTAATAACATGTCTAACCAACTTCTTTGTTTGTTGTTCAAATCCATTTGTGTGAAGATATATTTCAAATGCTACTGATTAGTCAAGAGTCTAAAAGATATTCCATACAAGTAGCGCCTCAATATTCTGAGAGTGAATATAACTATTATGAGCTCTAGGTCATGTGTAAGATAGTTACACTCATGTACACCTTAAGCTGATGAGATGCATAGGCTATAACCTTATCCTTCTGCATCAAAACACAATTTAGACCAATGCCTGAGGCATCCATGTAAACTACAAAATCTTTGTATCCTTCTGGCAATGTGAAGATAGGCATCGAAGTCAATCTTTCCTTCAGCATCCTAAAACTCTGCTCACATTCATCTGTCCATCTAAATCATTCTTCATTCCTAATCAATCGTGTAAGAGGAGCTGCTATCCTGAATGGACCGTCTGTAGTATCTAGTTAGGTCTACAAAACTCTAAACCTCTGTAGGTATCTTCGGTTGTTCCCATTGTACTACTATTTTTATCTTGGCTAGATCTACTGAGATACCTGCTGTTGAGATAATGTGGCCGAAAAAGTTCACTTCTGATAGCCAAAAACTACACTTCGAAAACTTTCCAACAATCTATGCTCCCTCAATGTTTGCAGCACTATCCTCAAGTGTTGCTCATGCTCTTCCTTGGACGAAGAGTATACCAGTATGTCGTCTACAAGATGATCACAAATTGGTCTAAATAAGGACTAAATACTTTATTCATCAAGTCCATAAATGTTGCTAGAGCATTGTTCAATCCAAAAGGCATGACCAAAAATTCGTAGTGACCATATTTGGTCCTGAATGCAGTCTTCGGGATGTCCTCCGCTCTAATTTTCAATACAATCATGAACTCAAATTAACCTTCAAGAAGATGACTGTTGTGCTCAATTGGTCAAATAGATCATCAATGCACTAGTGCACCCCCATGCTTAATAGTTGCATGATTTAGCATCTTGTAATTGATCTATAAACACATGCTTCCATCCTTCTTCCTCACGAATAGCACTGGTGCATCCCCATAGAGAGACACTTGGTCTGATGAATCATTGATCCAATAGTGTCTGTAACTATTCATTGAGTTCCTTGAACTCAAGATGTATCATTCTGTACAGAGTTCTAGAGATTGGTGTTGTGCATGGTATCAACTCAATGGCAAGGTATACTTCTTTATTTGGTGGCAATCTAGTAATCTCATCTAGAAATACGTCGTAAATTCTCTAACCACTAGAATCTGCTCAATGTTCGGCTTGTCCCCTGAACCACTATTTTCAGCCCAAACTAATGGTGCCATTATCAACTTACTAGCTTGATCTAGCTGGATCAATGCATTCTAATAGGATATCCATACTTTGTTCTCTATCTCTACGTTGCCCCTGGAAGAAAAAGTGGTGTCTTCCATGGCTAAAAGTCACCGTCTTTCTTCGGCAATATATGATGGCTCCTTGCTTAGATATCCAGTTCATTCCAAATATTACATCAAATTCTTGTAGCTTGAAAAATATCAAATCCATTACAAGTTATTGCTGTTGAATCTCAATAGGGACATTACGCACACACTTGCCTGTAGCTATCATACTACCAGCGGGAATGGACACAAATAGTGAATGCCTAGCTCTTTTAACTTACATCCAATTCTACTTACGTACGCATATGAAATAAATGAGTGCATGTAGCCAGAATCAAATAAGACTTTCAAAAGCGTACCTGCCACAACTATCGTGTCCTCAAGTGCCTCTACCACTATGGTTGCAAACATCCTCACTGGCTGGGGTTGTGTTGGAGCAAGAGAAGTTGCTGGTGGTACTGCCTGATTCTGTTCCCTTTAATTCTGAGCAGGCGGTGCCTGTTGTCTACCCCTATGTTGTATGGCCTGCCTTGTAGCCATATACCCTCTCTGGTTTAGTCCCCACTGCTCCTGTCTCGGTGGCTATTAGTCTCTACCTCTCTGGCCTTGACCTTGGCTGGCTGTTGTTGCTTGGTTGACGCGCTGGGAGTGTCAACTACTAGTTATGGCCAATTAGATAGGTTGCGGCTCTATGCCCTGGCCAACCATAACTATAACATGCGTTAGTGCTTACTCAGCACTCAACGACTCTACATCTTGGCTAACCGCATCTGTAGCATGCATTCATGCCTACTTTGCACTGACAGCTATGATGACATTTGCAATTTTGAAAGAAAGGTGATATGTCATCCTGAACTTGTCCATCCATAGACCTCATGGCAACTAGTGCATCTTTTCGACGTCCCTATTGTGCTCCCTGCTCTAGGCTGATATGGCCTTCAATGTTGTTGCCTCTTGTCAAAATATAGGTGAGGTCAAGTAGCTACAACTTGCTCTACCTCACCTATAGCTCTCACTACATCATCAAAGGTGGCAAACTTTCTATCCAATTAGGCCATCCTAATCTAATGATGGAGGACTCAATCAATAAGCTCTATCTTCCTTCCTTCAATTGAAACCAAATCCGGTATAAACCTTTCTACAGCTCTGAACCTAGTCTCATACTGCTTGAGGGTTTAAAACTCCCGCTCCTTCTTTCTGACATTTGGCGAAAAGTACTTCCCATCAAACTCTGCTCTGAACTCTACTCAGGTGATGTCTTGAGGTTGTCAGTGGGAAAATATGGAATCTACACTAAATCCCACCATATTGTAGCTTCATCTTGGAATGCCCCTGTAATGATGCATAAATTGTGCTCCATTGGGCATGCGATACTACCAAACACTCCTATGGCTGATGATATCTAGAGAAATGCTTCTTCTAAATCCAACTTCCCAAAGAATGGTTGTTTACCATTTTTCATGAACTTTTCATACTGCCTGAGTTCTAAATTCCTTGCCTCAGTTGATTGGTAGATCCTTCTTCTCGCTCATACTACATAAAATATGGTCCTATACCTGTTGGTACATTATAAAATCTAACAACTCTACTTCCACTTGCAGTTTGTACACGACCTACTTCTACAGCGTCCATTGACATTTGGGCCCATTCTTACCTAAAATGGGGCAAACAGAGGAGCCATTGTTGGAGTAGTGTCCTCTGTTGCAATAGTGGAGGTGGGGGTGAGGGTGGGTGGGGAGGGGGGCGGCATGGCAACTATTGGCTCTCCTCATGCATCATCATCCACTATTGGTCTCTTCTTAGCTCTAGCTATTGAGAGGGCTATCTCTCTGAGCTCTATCATGAATTCCTCTTGGTTACGCTGCATCTGTATCTATGTCTTAGTCAATCTAGCAATCGTTGCATCTCTCTCATGTAGACTCCTGCTACGACGGTGATTGTCACGGCAAGGACTCTCACTTCATCAACTAATTGAGACTCGCACAGTGGCCTGTGCTGGTGGCATTGTAGTCATCAGTCGACTAGATGCTATGTCATTTTGACCATGGTTGGGACTATCTTGTTTGGGCAATGGAGGGGTGGGGCCCTGATCTGCATCCTAAAGTTTACCTCATGATCCTACTGGTAATCCCTGCTCTAAACTGAACACCCTGTCACACCCTGATTGGTAAAAAAATTTGCAAACAAAAACATCAAGACAGAAATATACCTGGCGGCACAACTCGAAGTAGCTTTTGCACACATGTAACGTGTAATACATCTACCATCTTAATCAACCAAGGGTTAACTCTGATACCAAGACTGTAACACCCTATTTCGGTTCACCCACGAACCAAATTGGAAACGCTACTAGAGACTGAACTGCTCACTAATCTACTTAATTTGGTTAAGCTGACCCAGATCTAACCTCGGAGTCTCAAGATAATGATGCAAGCATTCAATGAATGGATGAATGCTTAGGCTCTATCGTGGTTCTAGATGTTTGTTATGATATGCCAACCATTTTAAAAACAACACAAATACATGAAAAGTTTGAAAAATAACTATCTTCAATGCAAAATGGAAAGAATCTCAACTAAAAGTGCATGGGACCACCATGTCAGTAGCAAACTATATATATATATATATATATATATATAACAAAAAAAATGGAAAACACAGCAAACGCACGATATTGTCATACAACATTTCCATTTTATTCATTTTGATCTTCTGAGCCGAGCCTGGACTCCATTGCTCCACCTATTCAATTTTATTCACAATTTTTAATCACATGCAAAACATTTCATCAAATTAACTCATCATTTCCTACAATAAAAATCTCATAACGTCCAATTCGCAGCATTAACAACAATTCTCCACTCAACAATATCCATTCCATTCTATAGGTACATGTGTGCATGGTATATCGTTACTCCTCCAAAGTCCCGACAACGCTCAATCGTTCAGATTCTCACCTACATAGAAAATACAAAAATGTTAGTAACGAGTATCAATGGTCTAGAAATAATTAATAAATAAACTGGCACAAGAGAGCTAACTCTCCTGTTAAATGAAATCATTTATATACTTCTTCATAGAATCTCCCATAAGAGTGCTAAATAGGAGTCGTCGGCCTCTACTCGATAGCATCACATTCTAACTCATCTCATGTCTTGGCAACTTTAAAACTATTCCTTGCACGGGAAAATCTTCCTTCAGCCTTCTACATACTCTGTATCAATCTTGGCCCTAAGCATGAAGGCCAAGTACTCTCATGCATGCGCCTTCAGTAGTCTTTGAAACCACAAGTCTAGACATGCGCTACATTGCAATAACCATAATCCTCCACACTTCTCTGGGTTTGAGTAACTTAAAAGTGTAGTTGTCAGCATCCCTCAAGAATAGAACGACATGCTCACTAATCCAGAGCCCTCATAGATTGGCACGCGCCCGCTCGTATAGCACGATTGTTGGTTTTTCCTTTTCTCACATGATTAGAAAACTCAAGAAAACTACATATACATAAGCCTGGGTAGGCATTGTAATATAGCAGGCCTGAAGGCATCGTGATCTGGATATGAGTTTTCAAAAACAAATTCCAGGGATCTCATCCTCGAAGGTTATTAATCTTAAAATTTGTACGACTAAATGGCTTATGTGGAGTGGGATGTGATAAATCCACCACTTGACATGTCTGGTTACCTCTTCAAAATAAATCACGGTAGAGAAGAGGAGTCAAATCAGAAGTGAGTCTTAAACGGACCTGGTAAAAGCTCTAATTGTATCCACGAGCCTAGGCAACAAGCTCTTATTCTGTACTTACACATCAAAACTAAAAGCTAACACCTGCTATGATGCATTCACACATCCTATATCGCACTCACATCAAAGCACTCATCAAATCAAGTCACACACATCAATCCATATCAAAATTTTCTAGGATATGTTGCATTTGATTAACAATATATGCTTAATTTACTTAATAAGTTCCTTAGGATTTATTTTAATACAATCCAAATCATGCAATTTTTTTATTTACAATAAAAATATTTATCACATCAATCAATCAAATCCTAGCATGTTGTGCTAATAATTATCGATTTTTAAGTAATTAGGCCCGAGATAATTATACCTCGTGTCGTTGGCAATAAGCGATGACTAGAGTTTGTCAAGCAGTTCAAGACTCGAATTAGGCACCCAGCGGCATCCGAATTTTGATCGGGTTTGGCTGGGCAAAATCGGCAAAAAATCCGGCAATTTTTGACAAATTTCAATGAACCCAGCTTTCAATAGTTTTGAAGCAGTTTTGATGTTTTTTCGACGACTTTTTGCCAATTTTCTGGTAACTTTTTCGGCAAGGTAATTAGAGCTATGGGTCTGCATCGGCTCGGTGAGCTCTACCCAATTGTGGTGGTGGTGAGGGTGGCAGCGACAGCAATGATCACCAGTAGACGCGGTGAATCGGTCGGCTTATCTAATCGGCCCTTGGTCGGCCTTGGCAGTCGCCCTCGATGTGGGTAAAAGGTCTGGGGTCGAAGGGCGAGGGCGTCGATGGCATGATGGCAGCAGAGCGACGTGGCTGGAGGTGGATTCACTGTCGAGGTGACAGTGCTGGGGCATGGCATGGAGGCGTCTGGAGGTCAAACAACGGCTAGAAAGTGGGGTAAAGGCTTGGCAACGGCCCAACATAGGCTGGCGGCATCCATCGGCGATTGCGCGTGGCTTGAGAAGGTGTGAATCGAGGCGGTGCCATGCGGCGATCGAGATTTAAGAAGGGAAAGGCATCAAGATGAGGTTTGGTGGTAAT
>JAURVB010011669.1:0-12184 GCA_033002965.1 Piper betle | reverse complement strand
CAGAGGCGGCGGCGGCGATATGAGCAGTACTAATGTGGTCATTGCTAGGGTTTGGAAGTTAGGGTTGATTTTGGACAGTCCACGGACGTTGTCCGGGCCTAACGAATCAAGCCGGACATTAATTCGGTCGGACAAGTTTTGCCCGATAAAATTTCGGAACAAATGCGGACAACCAACTTGTCTGACGTCTGTTCTGATCGACGCCCACCTCTAATTAAAAACTGGGTAAATATTGTATACTTTAAACACATAACACCTCTCAGCCCTCTACATCCTCCATATAACTCTTGGCCCTGAATATAGAGGCCGAGCACTCACAGCATGTGCTTTCAATACCCTGTTATGCCACAAGCCTGACACGCGCTGCATAGGAGTACCCATAAACCTCCACACTTCTCCAGGTTTGAGGAACTCAAAGGTGAA
Organism: Piper betle; assembly: GCA_033002965.1. Classification (NCBI taxonomy): domain Eukaryota; kingdom Viridiplantae; phylum Streptophyta; class Magnoliopsida; order Piperales; family Piperaceae; genus Piper; species Piper betle. The sequence goes on along the minus strand of JAURVB010011669.1, from coordinate 11,761 downwards.
GTTATCAGGATCCCTCGGGAATGGAGTGGATGCTCACCAGTTCCAGAGCCCGCTTTGACAAACACATGCCCTATCTCAAGACGTGGCCGTCGTTTTCCCTCATCACACATCTCACTGAAAATGCAAAAACTTTATATACATAAGTCTGGGTAAGGCATTTTAATATAATAGGCCTCTGAAGGCATTGTGAGCTGGATCTGAGTTTGAAAAAAACTCAAGGGATCTCATCCTCGAGGGTTATTAATTGAGAATTACGATCAACTAAATGACCCATGTGGAGTGGGATATGATAAATCCACCACTCAACACGTTTGCTACCTATTAAAATAAATCATGATAGAATGAGACAATAAATCGGGATCGAGCCCTAAACGGACTTGGCTGAAGCTCCAAGCATGTCCTTGTGCTTAGGCAGTGAGCTCTTACTTGGTACCTATACATCAAACTAAAGCTAGCATCCACTAACTGAATGATGCATCAAACATCCTATAGCATACACATACCACATCATACATCAATCACACATAAATTTTCCTATGCCACGTTGCTAACAATCATCGATTTTAAATAATTAAATTGAAGAAATTACCTTGTGTCATTGGTAATTGATGATGGCTAGGGTTTTGATGCGTGTCTCGAAGCTCAAATTTGGCATTCGATGGCATCTGAAGTTCGATTGCGTTTGACTGGATGAGCTCAACGGAAGATTTGGCAAAATCCAGCAAATCGAGTTTTCGGTGGTTTTGGTGGTTTTCGGTGGGTTCAACTATATTCTGGCAGCTTTGAGGTGGCTGTTGTCGACAGAGGCTACCGACAGGATGGTGGTGGTATGGGGTATTGTTATCATTGACTCGGTGAGCTTGACACGTCTACGACATTGACGTGGTTGAAAAATGTGGCCGCTCCCCAGAAAGGGCAAAACAGGGGTGGTTGGTGGTGGGGTGATAGAAACCTACTGGATGGGTGGCACGAGGCTTTGCTCTGGTTAGGGAAGGTCACTGGGAGGGTTGGCGGCACGCTCGAGGCAGCGACTTGATGGAGGCGGTGGCAATGGTCACCGGCAACAGGTTTGGCGATGGAAGTGCAGCACTAGGGCTTGGCTTCCTCACGTCATGGAGGCTGGCCGGCAGTCGGGGCGCTCGGGATTGCGCAACGATGGCGTGGCAGGCTCGACGGTGTCGATCGGTAACAAGGTGGTGTTGATCGGCAACGGTGGGCTCAACGGCAATGTTGGTGGTAGGTAAGGGCAACATCAAGGGTTTGGACGGGGGAAGGTGTCGAGGGGAAGAAGAAATGGTTTGGTGGCGATATCGTAAATAAAAGTTGACTCGAGTCCAACTCAAGTCAAAAATAATAACTAACTCCTAATAAATCCTAAAAAATTTAAAAATAGGAAAAATCCCATAAAATGTAATACACACCATTGCATCACAATGACATGTTCTGTAACTAATAGTCCACCTAAACTGCCCTAAAACATTTCCTAATGCATTATTCAGCCTAAAAATAATTTTACGATCAAATACATTAAAAAATTATATAGCATACTTTAATATATTTTGATAACTCATTTCTCACCATCTTTCCAATGTTATCATCATATACTCAAGTACACTTGACCCTCATCGCTCATAACCAACGGCTGGCCTCAACTGAGCACACGATTCATGAAACTAACTCAACTCGAACCGATGGTTAAAATGATTGGTTCACTAATGTAAAAACTCCGACTCGAGTCACGGGGTTTACACTTGCCAACTCGGTGGCTCCTACATTTGAGTCCTCCAAACGCAATTGAAGTGAAAAAATTCTAGGGATAGAACTTTTTAAGGAGAAAAGGTTGTAAAACCCCATCTTTGGGTTAGGCTTTTACTCGTTTGTTGCCTTGCTCAGTTCGGGACAACAGACCATGAGTATGGGCCCAAATGGTTGTATGAACATGTTATTGAGGCAGGTATACCTAATATACATGTGATAGCTTTTGTTATGCTATAGCAGAGCATGGGTTATCAACATATACTCGAGGTATATGGGTTCTTTTGTCTGTTAACTTAGCGTTTTAGGACTAGATATAGGTCATTGCAGTGTTTAGTATTCGTTTGGGCTTTTTCAGGGTATCTCTTTTGCATGCATTTTAGGTATTTTGGACTACCGGATTGCCCCTGTGGGTCTGGTTTGATTTGAGTCTCAGATCTTCGCCCAATTGACTTCAGGGTTTGAGACCTATTTAGCTTCCTTGCCTCAATTTTTGTTCATATAGTCTCAGTTAGGCTTCAAATTAGTTTCGACTTTTATCGAGTTTGATCCAAACATTTGACCATATATGTATATATTGTATATCCTCTAGGTGGACATCACTAGGCTCATGAGTTAATGGGTGTTCAAATTGTGCCATGTGTTTAGATCATATCACACCACATCAACCTTAGCTTCGCCTCCCATTTTCCTAAGATTTCCCCCACAATTTTGGAGCATTTTTAGCACTAATGTCGCAGCCACTTTGGTTTGCCGTTGGCGAGACTCTCACCATCGGACCTGCACCATCATAACCACCTTACGGCTGGCTTTCGATCTAGACCCTCCATTGGCACCAGCACCGTCGTGATGGCGGCTAGGAAGGCCATTTTGTCTACAGGAATCCCATCGTCGCCAGTGAACCTCCTTTGCCAACTACCCAAATTGACTCCCTTCCTCACGGCTGAGCTTTTGAAATTAGCGCTATGAGGTCTCTCAACTTAGTCCTACATCTAATACCTACTGGGATAAGATCCTGTTTATAAGTGGGAATTGACTATAGATCTGTAATTTATTTAACAACTTTTAAAGAGATGACTAAGCTCATTATGTTCCACTTTGGGCTTGGGTCCTTACAAATGGTATTAGTGCAACTAGTTTCGTGTTAGATGGTGGGTTGGACTAGGGACGTTGGCTATGCTACTGGTCATAGGGCAAAGAAGGTCGTAGGCTAGGGTTAGTAACAGGCCAAGTGTAGGAATTTTGGGGATGAAATTTCCTAAGGTGGGTAGATTGTGAGATCCCTCAACTTACTCTCACATCTAATATTTAGTGGGCTAAGATCATGTTTATAAGTGAGAATGGACTATATATCTTTAACTTGGTTAACCACTTTTAAAGAAATGACTTAGGCCCATTACGTTGCACTTTGGACTGGGTAGTTACAAATGATATCAGAGCAACCTGGTTCCATGTTAGATGGTGGGCTAGACTACAGACATTGGCTAAGGTTGCCGGTCACGGACCAAAGAAGGACATGCGCTGAGGCTAGCAACGGGCCAAGTGGAGGAATTTCGGGGACGAAATTTCCTAAGGTGGGTGGATTGTGAGATCTCTCAACTTAGTCTCACATCTAAGACTTATTGAGATGAGATCTTGTTTACAAATAGGAATGGACTATAAATCTTTAACTTAGTTAACCACTTTTAAAGAGATGACTTAGTCCATTACGTTGAACTTTGGGCGGGTCATTACAGGTGCTATCAAAGCTGTGTTTCCCACAGAACCTTGTTGAAAGTCTAAGAGTCCACTGTTCCAAGGGTAAAATTTCTTTTTTATAAGAATTGATCATTCTATTATAGAATTAATTTTCATTATTTTAGATGGTAAGTAATTATGGGTGTGCCACTTATGTGTCATGCAAGGTGCACATGACACTAAAACCAATGAGCCTATATGGGGCACCTTTTACAATCAGAGGTGTTATCTAGGTAGTATGGGTGGTATGGGACAACTGTACAATATGGATAACAGTGTCATGGGACAGTGTGCCCCACTTTAGCTATACATATGAGTGGCAATGCTTAAATCGAGAGAAAAAAAACATCGATGAATTATAGAAGTAGTGAAGAAGTGGATCAAAATGAGTCACATGATACAAGTCTACCAATGCATAATGGAAGAAATGCTTAAGACAGGATAATAAAAAAATAGTTAGATGATGAGTAGTTTTCTCCTTATAACCCTATTATATTTTTAAGGACAAAAATTCCCAAGCTGGGGAAATTGTAAAACCTTGATTTTTTCTCCTTATGACCCTATTATATTTTCAAAGACAAAAATTCCCAAGCTGGAGAGATTGTAAAACCCAAAAAAAAAATTAGGTTATTTTATTTAAGGTTTTGTAAATCTTAGAACAAACCATAAATAATATTTAATTAAATTAATTCTTAAGAATTAATATCATAAATTATCAATTATAACCCATTTGTATTTATTTAATAGTAAGTTTTTGACTTTTTGCTATCATACAAATGATATAGTTATTAGTGATTACGTTCTTTCCTATAAAATTTAATATAGTGACTTCTTGAATTTTACACTTATTCTGCTATATAAAGGAGAATTCTGTTGTAGAATTTTGTTGATATTAAATGAAACATCCTCTGGATAGTTTGTAAGCACATTTAGCTTACAAAGGCAAGTCTTTAGAAAAGTTTCTTTCATATTAGGATTGTGTGTCATAGGCCTCATAAAAATTCTAGGTTCGTATAATTACTTGAAAAGTTATATATTCCTATTTGGAAGTCTTACTCGGCCTGAGCCCACATTCGACAACCATGCGCTGAGCGCAACAGGGGGTCAAAGAATTAGCTTAGTCTGACACAGGGCAGCACTCACCCTTAAAATTATATATTCCTATTTGGTTGTCTAGTCGGCCTGAGCACACATTCGACCACCATGCATCGAGCGCAACTGGGGTCAAAGAATTGACTCGGTCCGACACAAGGCAACACCTTTAAAATTCTTGAAAGATTAAATACCTGCCCCCATGCCGAAAGGGGTGATAGGGCACAGTAGCGCAAGATGACTCATTATGCACTTGTGATACCGAGAGGGTAAATCAATGGCAAACATCGGTAACTACAGGTCGAGGGCCACGTAGCGTGTGTACGCATACATGTGATTGTATCTAGATGAGCGGCCACCCTCCTAGCATAATAAGAGCTCGGCATAGGCTCATAATCATTAAAAGATTCAAATTTAGATGTTGTGGAATATATTAACTTGTTTCTTGTAATTATATGACTTAGTATTTTTATCACTAATACGGAATTGCCTCTGCAGGTGTGACCATGGAAGGATGGGTAGAGTCGGGATAACTAGAAGACTCTGTTATTTGACTTTTGAATTTTCTTATTTGTTATTATACTTCTAGATTGTTTGCATAGCAGTGGGATTTCGGTTCGGTTCATGAGGCTTAGATTATTCTGAGCATTTGCTATATTAAATTTTATGTCATGGGTTTATTTAAAATCTTAAAAATTAATAGAAAATTAATTTATGAGACACTTAGTTTCATATAGTAACATTTGGCTCATGGCTAGGAACAAGCAGGTTGTTACAAGTGCCGACCGCCATTATGGTCGCATTCACTGCCAATGACTCCACAGCTCTGGTGGCCGATTTAGCTATTTGAGTGTTCCGATCAAGTTATATGTTGGTTTTCCTTCTTTGTGGAAGCTAGTTTTCACTTGCCAGTTTATATTAGTTATTTTCTTGGTGAGTAACACTCGTTACTAACATTTTTTTCCTATTATAAATGTAAGTATTGTATTCTTGTGTGTTGGGTTGGCTGTGGTGGAAGGATAGATAGTTGCTATAAATACTTGTGCTCAATTTTTTTCTTTCATGCTTTTGTCTGTGTTTGATGCATGTCTTTATATATTACTTAATGTATTGTGATGGATACTCTAACTAGCTTATGTATCAACAAATTAGATATGGTATCAGTTCCCTTGATGAGGCATTCAGACTTTAGTTTCAGCAATTATTTTTATGTAATTATTCATGTATATCCCCCATTTATATATGTGGTTCTGATTGCGTGTTGAGTGTTTACATGTCATATCATTGCACGTAGCTTTTTATTAAGTTGTTGCACGTATCCATTCATCTTTTTATTTATGAGACGCCAAGAAGGTTGTTTCGGTCAATTTCTCGTTCAAGTCTTTCAAATTAATCAATTAAAATGTGACTCGACTCAATCGCAATGGTTCTGATTTGGTTCTTAGGTGAACCAAGTTCAGGGTGTTATAGTGTGTGACCAAGAAGTAGGCTACAAGTGGTTGGCCAATTTACCATTTTATCAGCCACTTTGAATTAAATGAAAATAAAATGATAAATTTAACTACATCACCGCTTTTATTTTAAAACGATAACGGCAGAAGCCTCTATTGTTACGATTTTTCTGATCTACCGCTTTATTCAAGTTTTGTTGTTCTAAAAATGTAGTGTTTATTATTATTATAAATAAAACATATTATTATTAAATATAATGTATGATGGAGGTGATATCAAATTTGTGATCATAATATGAGTTTTATGTTAACAAAGAGTTATGAACTTAAATTAAAATCTACCAATTGTTAACCATTTATCACAAAACAATCATAAGTCGATAGTGGTAGAAAGTCTAGAAAGTGATAAATAATGTAGTAAAGGTAAATGCTCAAAGAAACGGTAAATAGTAATGATAAATATTTTTGACTCCATTAAAACTGCACCATTTATAGCCCTGCCCAAAGGTCATGGGTTTAAATTTTTTAGTCATGAAATTAGCCTCTTGTAAAATATTAAAGTTGTTTAGTATCCATATCTGTCCATTACCACCCTATTATAAAGAGTATTTGTGCACACGGCTGCCCTTGACTGTGGGAGAAACAATGGTACTTTGTGATTCAAAAACAACAAAACACTACAATTAAAGGCAAATACAAATATTGCTTGAGGAGGGTAATATACTATGATAGTAATGTACGACGAGTGGAAGAATTGAAGCCCCCAAACATTGAATGTCTGACCTCTGTTCCATCATCTAACTACCACCCATCTCAATTTACTTCTCTGATCAATTAACTAGTATATGTTCAAATAATTTCAATGACGTACAAGTATACACAGCCGAAACAAGTAATATAATGATAAATTTAAGTATTGCCTACAGAGAGGTGAATTTCTTTAAATTAATTTAAGCAAATGAAATTAAAAATAAAACAAAAACAATCGACTTAACTAAATTTAAGTAATAACTTTAAATTAAGGAAAGAGTTATAAGGATAAAACTCGTTTTAGAGTCGAATTTCTCTTAACATGAATTTAATATTCATCACATCTTACTTTTATTTTTTATTCTCTCGGATTGTCGATCTAGGATAATTATATGGCATGGTAGCTCTTGTTCCTTCATGCTTCCATTTTGTTGCCTCAATTTTTACCTCCCGACGATAATTGATTAATCAATAAAATAACGCATTAAGATTTGCCTTAGAATCGTATACAGTGTTGTGCATCTCCCGACCACAACGACAAACAAGTCAAAAGACTTGTCGTATGATAAATTATCAATAACTAATCTAATTAATTTCTCCCGAAATCTAATTAAACCTCATCATCTAAGAAATAGGCGATCAATCTACTTTTAGCATTAAGAACATGATAATTTAAACAATCCGATTGAATAAAAGATTAAGAGGTTGAAATGAATTTAATTAAACCATGTTAAGTTTCATTCTTCTCCAAAACGAAATAAAAATCTACTCCATAATAAAAATAGAAAATAATATAAAGAAGAAACTAATTTTCATTTTGAAAAGGAATGAAATTACAAAAACTAGAAATATTTCTTTTACTAAACTCCTGAGCCAAGAGTTGAGATATTTCAAACAACAAATGACCACCCCTTTATATAGAAGATGGGATACAAGAATTCGATGAGGGATTCCACAACTTGATGTGGTCTAATTGATTATGATGTTCGATGAAGTTTCTAACTCCCTGACAATGGCGCCAAAGCTATTTATAGCCATCCTCATATAGCTTTGCCAATACCAAAAATTGTACCCATCAATGAGTTGGGTTCAATGCTATGACCAGCAAACCCCCTAAGCTTAATTTGTTTCATCTTTTTCTGCATTAAAACTCTAAAATTAAACATATCTCATAAAATATTAATTAACTAGAAATAACGAGAAATATCACCAAATTAATAATGTTTATACTCGGGAAGTATAAAATCACATTAAAAATATGGATACATATTATATACTTTTAAATACTTAACACACCCCCAAACTTAAACTTTTACGTGTCCCGAGCAAAATATCATGACCAAGAAAATTTTACTACACAAAAATACCTAGTTCCCATTATGTTCTTATATGATTCTTAATCGAACTATCTAGAGGCAATAAAATGTCAATCAAATCAAAAATTCCCTTTTATTAATCACACCCAAAAGAAGGCTCTCTGTGTGTGTATGTGTGTACAATAATCCATTGGCTTATCATTCTCGTCTACAACCAAGAGAATACGATCAAGCATATACTTACTACTAATGTAGGCAATACTAATTCAATGAAATCAATAGGTCTTTATATGTTATAACAGGGTCAGGGGCTAGGGACCAAAAATAGGATAAATAAGATAGAAAAATCAAAGGCTAATATGCACCCTAGCAATAAAAATCCTTTCTAAATCATGACATACATGTACAACAAATCACCAAACACCGTAACAATATGCACAAACTTCCTTAAATGTAGTAGCGAGTTGACCCAATATATAAACTAACTTGCTTGATTTTCCATTGGCTACCTGCTGTTTTTTCTTTTTTCTTTTATTTCAAACCATTGGAAGACCGTTGCTTCATCTTGTGTGTACTGGTGGAGGATCATTGCCTCATTTTTTTTCCATCTTCTTCTTTTTTTCCTTTTTTTTTCAAAGCAAAGTGTTAGGAAAATTCACACTATTTACTCAATCACTACTCTATGAAAAGCAATGCCTTCCCACCATACTATTCAAAGTTTCATCCCTCTTAGAATTTAGAGTGAATTCAAAATACTAAGTTGCTAGAACTCAAGCAGCCAGATATATTTTCAATAAAAAGGGCAAGGCTAAAATAAGGATAATCAAACAAACACGTATAATAAATGTCATAAAATTGTGTGCAGAGGATAATTCATATTAGGTAGGCTTGAAGAAAGGCCCAGACTCATCAAAAAGAATTGCCTATATCATTTTCCATCTACATGGCAAGCTAAATATTTTGCCACAAAAGTCATGAGGGCAAATTGTAAAAGTCATGACCATCATGTGCAATCATTATTGCAAAGCATTCATTGAAATCATCTAAACCAAAGGATTGTGAAAATAATATAAAGTAGAGAACCAACTCTCGAATGCAATCTTTTACCTCGTTCATCCCTCATATCAATTAATCAAGTTTTCCCAAGAAAGGTAAGACTAATTCACATGTATCTATCATTAAACCAAGAGACTAATATATTGTGGCATAATAAAATTTTTACACTAAACTATACTATATATATCTAAATCTAAATATGAGTCGAGCATGAGCAATATGCACAAAATTATGGCATCAACCGACACTTAAGCTAAACATTGTCCTCCATGTTAGAAAAATAAAGAGAAGAGCAAGAGGAAACCCTCAACCAATAAGTCAGATGGATGATTATCGTGAATGATGAATTTGGACTTGACCCATGCTACAAAATAAAAAGAAATATTAAAAAAAATCTACAAATAAAAACAAACTTTTAAAAGAAATCACTTGGTTTGCCTCCCATGAAGTGCTTGGTTTAACGTCTATAGCCCGACCATCTTGATAATCTCCAAAATAAGTGGTACTTCAATTTTGAAATATTTTTCATCACTTTGTTACCTCAATCTAGAAGAAAATGGTACCTTTTTTCAACCTCTTCTGTATGTACCTCATCTTTCTCTTTCACTTTTCTTCCGAGTAAGCTAACCAATGTATTGGGTTCATGTTCATTGTTTAGCTTTTCATCTTTTTCCTTGACTTCATTGGGCTGAACTAGTTCTTGTAAAGTAATATCACTCTAGGTTGTTACAGCTTTGCAATGCTCTTGACCATCTTTCCTTAGTTGTTCTGGTTGGCTTAGAAGTACACCCTTGGGTCGCTGACTTGGGTCCTTGTTTTATTGCACCTAGCTTATTGCATAAATTGTTGTTGTTGTTGTTGATTCTGCATGAATTGTCTTGTAGTTTGTTGCATAGAATTGAACATTTCGATCAAATCCGGTTGTTGTGGCTGAAAAGAAAGTGAATGGGGTCGAGAATGCTGTGATGGTGGTGGTGGATTATTGAGGGTAACAACCAATTGTGGATAATTATTCCATGAAAAGTTGGGGTTATTGCGCCAACCCGCATTGTAGGTATTGGAATAGGGATTGTTGTTCCTATTAAGGTTGCCTACATAGTTAACTTGATCTGCTGCACATTGACCTATAGAGTGTCCTTGTCCACACTATTCACACCTTGGCTCCATAGCCTTAACATGTCCCTGCATATTAATATTTTGAACATGATTAGCTAAAGCACTAACATGAGTAGATAAAGCAGTAAGTGCATCTAATTCTAAAACTCCGGTAATCCGCTTTAGGTTCCATTCTTGTGTTGCATGGTGGTTGCTAGGAACCATTAATTCTAGCAATTGAAAAGCTTCATGTGGGTTCTTCCTAAGAAACGATCCATTGGCCGCCACATCAACTAGTTTCTTTGTTTTCCCCAACAACCCGTTAAAGAAAGTTTGCAGTTGCATCCATCTTTCTATACCATGGTTGGGACACTTTTTCAATAATTCTTTAAATCTTTCCCATGCCTCAAAGAGAGACTCACCATCAAATCGCAAAAAGATAAAATTTTGTTATGTAATCTAGCAGTTTTAGAAGGAGGAAAATATTTTAGTAAAAATTTTTCAGACAATTCATCTGTAGTGGTAATTGAATCTAATGATGATAACCACTCTTTTGTACTTCCTATTAATGAGAATCGAAACAAGCGAAGGTGGAGAGCATCGTCAGAGACACCAGGTTGCTTATATATATCGCAAACCGATAGGAAATTGATGATATGCCTATTAGAATTTTCAATAAGTGATCCACTACATTGTCCTATAGTTTGTAACATGTTAAATAAAACTGATTTAAGCTCAAAGTGGGTCGCATCCACCGGTGGTGCAATAATACTAGGCTCTAACCCTCTTGCAAGAGGTACAACCCAATCTTGGATTTCCCTATTGTCATCATTGGCTACTGCTAAGTTGGAGGAAGTGGAGGCATTTGTTGTTGTTGTGGGTCCATGTCCTTCTTCTTCTATTGCTTCTTGTGCTCTTCTTCGAGCGGCACGCAAGTTTCTCAAAGTCCTTACAATCTCTGGATCACAAGAAAACAAGGGTGATTGCACTAATTGATACATAAACAAATGATAATAAGGAAGAAGACAATGGTATAGTATTTTTTCTTTTTTTAAAAAAAAGAAATCAGACACTAAAATCTAAAAAGAAAAGAAAAAGGCTCAAAATTCTAATCCTAAATTAACTAAGAAAATCTGATCTTGTGGGCAACGACGCCAAAAACTTGTTTGAATAATTTCAATGATGTGCAAGTATACACGGTCGAAACAAGTAATATAATGATAAATTTAAGTATCATCCCACATAGGGGTGCTAATCGAGCAAGCGATCCGAGCTCAACTTGTGTTCGAACTCGACTACTGGAGTTCGACTTAAATATCTTTTATTTGTTCGAGCTCGACTTGAACTCGAATATACTTAAATTGTTTAATTTCCCCTAGCTCGAACCAATCAGATGTTATATAGGAGAAAGGTTTGTTGTACTGCAGTACAACCATCTTGCCTGTACTACAGTTTGATCCTAGCCGTTGGATTACAATCCAAAGGCTGGAAAATAAATTCCAATCCCCC
>JAURVB010011667.1:0-25091 GCA_033002965.1 Piper betle | reverse complement strand
CTTGAAATAGCAAAGGAAGTTATTTTTGATGATGATGGAGTGGAACTTCGTGGTGATTACAACAAAACTTTATTCTCTAATTGGGGAGAATTGCACCGTATATTTAATCGATGGGCCAAAAATACATATTCATCATCTGAGAACTTTTATAGATAGAGAAATTGGTAGAAGATGAGGTAGATGATTCATATCATAGAATACAATTTCATCATGGAATACAAATACATCCACAGGCACAATCAAAAATAAAAGGAAGTGATAAAAGATGGAAGAGTGGTAAATAACTTGCAGTGGACCATATGGTAAAGGATAGGCTATGTCATGGTTGCAATAAATAGGGAGTTGGGCATGATAAACGCGCTTGCTATGCAATTGTAGCACATCGGTAATTTTGCATAACACAACCCTTGCTTTGATCTTTATCATATATAATTTATGTGATTATTTGCCAAATTTTGTTTTTAAATATGTAAGCAAAAAAATGTTCCATCTGAAAGTGGAGCCATTGAGTCTATTCAGGGGCGTCGGTGTGGTGATGGTGAATCTCAAAGTAGTGTTGTAGAACGATAATGATAGCTTCGAATCTGGAAGAACTATATAATCTTAGTGATTTGTAATTTATTTCCATGAATTGTTATTGACTTTAATAAAAAACTTGACAAATTTGTAACTTGTTTGTATTTTTATTCATCATTTGGACGAAAGTTAAATGAGATGGCTCTCATGTGTTTTGATTCTGATGTATTTTCGACTTCATCAACATAATTTAAATGTTATCTAAATATATAAGAGTCTTGCCATTTTTTAATAAATAATTGATCGCAAAATTAATTTTACAACCGTTTACCGAGTTAGGATGCATTATTTCAGAATATTGACTCGAGTTGGAACCGAGTCAATTTTTTATTGACTTAACTTGAGTCGAGCCTGAGTCAATTTTTTATTAACTTGACTCGAGTCGAGACCGAATCAATTTTTTATTAACTTGACTCGCGTCGAGACCGAGTCAATTTTTTATTAACTTGACTCTAGTCGAGACCGAGTCTAGTATTTTATTAACTTTACTCGAATCAATTTTTTATTGATTTAACTCGAGTTGAGATCGAGTCAATTTTTTATTGACTTGACTCGAGTCGAGGCTGAGTCTAGTTTTTTTACTTGAGTCGAGCCCGATTGTGGCCATGAACAGTGGCGGTGGACTCGAGTCAATTTTTTATTAACTTGACTCGAGCCGAGATCAAGTCAATTTTTTATTGACTTGACTCGAGCCGAATTAAGTCAATTTTTTATTGACTTGACTTGCGTCGAGACCGAGTCTAGTTTTTTATTGACTTTATTCAAGTTAATTTTTTATCGATTTGACTCGAGTCTAGACTGAGCAAATTTTTTATTAACTTGACTCTAGTTGAGACCGAATCTAGTTTTTTTACTTAAGTCGAGCCTAGCCACAGCTACGAACGGTGGCGGCGGTGGTGGTGGCATGGGGCGGGCCTAATGGCCAGGGTGGTGGCAGGGGTCGGTGCAAGCAGGGGTTGCGACGGAGGGGGCAGTTGTCGTCATCGCTGGGGGGCGACAGGCAGGGGGGCCGTGGCGGCTTGAGCCTGTCACTGTCTTCGCAGGGGGTGGTCGACGAGCGTGCCGCAACGGGCTGGGCTGGGGGGGGGCCTTAGGGGATTGTGGTCCGTTGGATTTGGATTTCATCCAATCGGCCGACAATCCGTGCTGATTCAGTTTATATATATATATATATATATATATATATATATATACACGTACAATTAATGAATCAGACTGATAGTCAAAAGTTAAGACATGAATGATATATGAACACATAAGTAATATTCTTCGATAAACTGTTGGCACTTTGATGACGTCGTCAATATACTTTTCATAAACAATGCTTGTTATGAACTTCTCCATTCATATTGATTGATCTCGTACCCCGTAATTATCAATTACTTATCTGTATATTTTAAAAATTGCCAATTAATTATAGTATATGATTAATATTAGAAGTAATTAATTGGTATGACGAACTGATCTATTTGACCATTAGCGTGACACTTCAAAAATGCATGCCCACTAGCTCTCAAGATCAGTGCTACGAACTTGATCGACCTTTCAGAAAGCCAACACGATATAAACGACAACTAGTCATCTTACACATTTTAGGGTTTTAAATGAATGCTTTATGCATATATAAGAATGAACTCTCTTTTCCCCCATTTTAAAGCTGCATGCATACCATCTTTAAGAGTAGTATAATAATAAAGACAATGTTATAAGATGCTCTGATCTACATCTATCTTCTTTGTGTTAATCCTTTTTAACATCCACTTCCTCTACTTTCTATAAAGATGAGAGAATGTTGGGTGTATGAAATCGATCAAAAGGAAAGTTGGCTCTTTTCCAACACTCATCCCCTCCTATATGCATGACAATTAGTGCCCTTTTTTTTTAAATTTGTTTGGGAAGATTATTATTCGTGCCTTTTCAATCCTAAAGCAGCATCCGCTTTGCATAAACCTTACGAAATGAATCATACCCCTATTCTCGCTTTCTGCTTTTCTCTATCCCCTTTCTCTTTAAATTAAGGAATGATCGCAAGCATGTTACCATCGTTAATATGTTCGCTCTTTCTTCCTGATCCCTTAATACATGCAATTACAACAATATTTCTTTCGTTTAGTATGTATTATAATTCCTAGCCAATTTTCTGCAGTTACACATTTAGTAGCTAACAAAGTTAATATTATATATGGTACACTATCATATATAATATATATATATAGTATGATTTATTTAATAATTTAATGTCACAATTACTATTTATATTTAGTCCACTTTCATGTAATTTCAATTTAGTATGCTTTTATTCAACAATTTAATTGCTCAACTATTAATATTGTAATGAAATTTGCAAGACACAATATTTTTTGTCATCATCAATATTTTAAAAAGTTAATAAATTAATGAAAATTATGAAGAAGAGGGCAGGAATGAAGAAAAGGCCGGTTGCATTCTTCTGAAAGTGAATATGATCACAATTATAATGATTGATTATATTTACGCACACAAAAATGCGTAATTGGCATCTTTTAACCTCTAACTATATTCCGCACATTATATATGTACGTCCTGCTAAAATGAGGATGTTTTTTCCAATTGCCATGAAATTAATTAGCAAAAACTAATTAGTGAATTTCTTTATATATAAGGGCATATAATATAGTTTGTTATAGTTATATTAATTTATCACATTGCATTCTACAATCATCTCATTATTTTGCTTAAAAATAATAAAATTTACGGTAATATGAATGTTAAAACTTTGCATCTCATTTTTCCTGTCTTTCTTAAGTTTCATTATAATAAATGCATGTATTATGCTCACTTCTATTTTAATAATTTTGCGTCACGGATGAGAATTGCTTATACAATTGGAGTATCTAATTTTGATTGAAATAATAATATAACTTTATCAATGACCAAATTTGACACAATCATTTTTTATCTGAAAATAGCAGGACTGGCGTAATCAAACCACTTCTATTTGGGTCAAAAAATGATCAAATCAATTAGTCTTCTTTGCAACATACTTTTACTAGGAAGTAGTATACAAGTAATTTCCAACATCGCGTGGAAAAATCACAAGGGGGCGGGTGGGGGTCACAGGGGGGCTGGTGGCTTCGCGAGGGGGAGTGGCGCGGTGGCAGGCGGGGTCGCGAGGGGCGTGGCGGTGCGGCCGAGGTTGCGAGGGGATGCGGCGGCACTAGCAAGGGAGGGCGCGATCGGGCGGGGCATGGTGATGAGAGATAAGGCGTGGATGCGGCAAACAGTCCGATCATAAGGACGGAGGTGGTGGCAAGGGACAGCCGGGGAGAAGGCAGCGGCGAACGAGGGCCGGGGAAGAGGCGGTGGCGAGCGATGGCGGTGGTGGAGAAGGAGAGGAGGTGTTTTTTTTTTTTAAGATTTATAAATCTAGACCGTCCTTATGATCAGACGGTCCAAATTAGGGGAAACCACAAGAAATTTTCCTGCGGTCGCCTCTAGGCTATTCTAACTCTCTCTCTCTCTCTCTCTCTCTCTCTCTCTCTCTCTCTATATATATATATATATATATATATATATATATATATATATCGATCAACTACAATATAATCATGTATGAATAGGTATATGATCGTTTTTATTCATCATATTATTATTTTTAGAAGGTTAAATCTTATTATACTACTAGAAAAATTGTTTTTTGTCACCACAAATTTATCCCAGGGCTATATCTATGACAAATTTATTACCACCTTGTTATACGATTGCATGCGTCAAAATTATTATTGCAGAGGGTCCATGACATATGTATGTATGAAAATATTTGACACATCTATTACTCAAGTGAAGTTTATATCAAAAGTTTATCACAGTGGCAATCACCGGATCAAAAATAAGAAAAATTTAAGAAAGAATTTTATAAAAGATTGTCACTGTCTTTTGATAAAGAATTTTAAAAAAGATTATCACTGTCTTTAATATTATTTATCTGTATTAAAATTTTGACATGGTCATCTTGTATCAATATCCATATCAAACATATTAATATTGAAAAAAATAAAAGCATATTTGACACGGCTATTTACCATAGGACATTAGTGTCAAAATTTTGACACCATCTTTTACCGTGGCAACAACCATGTCAAAAATAAACTTTTAAAAAAAATGAAAACGCAAAGGTGATTTGCCATGGTCGTACTGTGTCAAGTTTTATTGTTTTGTCGACATTAAGAATTTTTTTAAAAAAATAATAGTTTTAAATTTTGGGTGATTTTTTTTCATTTAAAAAGGGTGAGCGGGGGTAGCCTTGCGGTAACTTCACATGGTCGCACAGGCGGTCATGCTTCCCATGCGCTGCACAGTCCCTTACAACCTCCATCCTGCCCTCGTTTACCGACTCACCACCGCCAGCCTACCATGATGCCACCATTTGATATGGGATTGTTACAGTGTATTAAAATTATTTGACACGACTGTGATGAAGGTCGTATCAGAATGTAACATATCTTCTGTCACGGTTATGCCGTGTTAAAATATTTGATACATTTTTGTTATGAAAAAAATAGTTATATGCGGATGTTATTGATGCAGGCCTTCTCCATGATAAAATTTGTGGCAAATTAGTATTTGTCACGGGTACGAGACTTTTACCATCACAAATTGCGCTAACAAGTGCCTATTTTTTCACTATTTTTATTAATAAAATGAAAAATAAGAATCGTTTACTAATAAAAAGTAAAAGATTTAATCAATCAAAATACAATAAAATTAAAAAATTAAATTAAATTATTATACTTTATCTTTTCATTTAATCAAAGTATCTTTAAAATTAAAATCTATCTTTATGGACTATTATTATTATTCGATGAAAATCATCTATTAAATGGGAATCTATACCTAAAATTGGTCGTAAATGGCACACATCGTGTTAGATTTTATTTTTAAACCCTCGTGTGCCCAGGCGCACAGGCCACACTGGCACCTTGTGTGCCTTCTGATTTTCCAATAAGGCATGCGCATTGGACGATGTTCATTTTAGGTTATAATTTTTCTTAGTTTTTCTTTATAAACTAATCTGTTTTGGAAAAAAGGCGGTTTTTATGTGCATTTTGAGTGACCTTTCCCCACATTGTCTCTTGTGATTTTTTATTGAATTTTTCAAAGAAAAAAATTAGATTTTGAATAAAATTGAGATTGATCCAGTGGTGTAAGAGATTGAAGACTTTTTTTGTTTCTGAAATCTTGAGGAGAAGCATCAATTGTGTCTTGGGTATAAGTAAACAGACGTAATCTTATATTGAAGGAAACACTTTTATGTGCGTAGAATTCGAGACTAACGAGTTATATGATGTGGATAATTTTACCTTATTTTCTTCAATTAAGTGTGTCAATTCCAACATCTACTATGCTACCGTAATTAGTTTCGAGTGTAAAGCTGAAACCCATTACGTAATATTCTTTCTTCGTTTTGTCCACTTAACGAATGTGACTAACCCCTATCATTTATTATTCACGCCCGTAAATGCATGTTTTACGATATCCATGCAACAAACACATGCATGCAGCTCTACGGAATATATAAAAGTGAAAATTATGAAATGTGACACCATTAATAACGCATGGAAGCTAAAGATATATAATCGCAATAATTTACATGTGGTTCTCTTACAAAATAAAATTACCCACGGGAAAAGCTTGCCAAAATTTAAAACAACCGTCTAATGGAAAGGAGTTTCAACAAAACCTACTTATAATTAGGATCTAAATTAATAACAAAAATTAATAAAACTGCTGCATGTTCACATTTCTTCTTGCTGCTTAAGAATGAACCTTCTATCAATGCATTCGAGCAATCCAACGTCATCGAAGGACGGTTCATCACAATCGTCAAAAGATATATTCAAGTCAAGGGAAACAGATGGGCTTGTTTCCTTCTCACCCTCCGCTCTCATATTATCATCTTCACATGAATTATCAGATCTCTGCCTGATTGGTGACGATGCTCTTGATTTCGAATCAAACGTTTCGCAGCTTAATATAACAATGGCATCTCTCAGTAGGACTTCGTTGCCATTGGAGCTTCTTATGCAGCCGCTTTCGATGGCGCCCTTGATGCCCAGATGAGAATAGTAATCCACCTGCTCAATGTCTTCCAAGAAGAAGACCCGGTGTGGGTTAACAGCAAGTTCCTCAACAAATCTTTCAAAATAACTAGAACTTGATTCCTCTCTTGACCTCTTGTTTCTATAGTCCTCCGTAGAAGGTGGCCTTGTTGAGGAGAAGCAGCTCAAGCCAATGGAAACAAAGTTGATCGGTGAGCGGAAAACAAGGCTGGCCAACCCTCTTGCAATCTTCTCTTTTCCCTCTGTGTCACCACCTTGGAAGAACAACCAAGTATCTTCTTTGGGCTCGTTACACTTCACATTTCCTACTCGTCTTCGGACCATGCCTGACCTGCACTGTAAGATGGTGCTGGCTACCTCTGAAACTATCTCTTTTTGCCATGGTACCTTTTGCTCCAATGCATGGCACAAGTTCTTGAGATTCTCGGCATTGATCTCCTTGTACTTTGGAAGATGCTCCCTGTTCATTGTGTCACTAGAAGCTGAAGCAGAACTAGGGTTTGGATTGGAGACTATACGAACATCAGCTGGTTTTGGCTCCCATTGCCCTTCAGTACCGTGTGTTCCCAGTACACTTGGCCAAGATTGGTGATCATCAAGAGAGCCAGAGACCCATAAGTTGGTTATGGGTGCATTGAAGATAACAGGCCAAGTTTGGTGGATGGGTTGTGCATTGGCTGAGAAGTGTTGGTCATAAGAAGTGATAGAAAAGGATACAGAAGGAGAGCAAGTACTTGAAGAGAAGCTTAAGGACTTCCTGATCATCGGATGGTGATGATGATCTCTATGAAAGGAAATGCAAAATGAATTCCATTTATTGCAAAGTTCTCTGACTTGAAAGAAGTCCTGAAACGAAAAGGCATGCAGAAATGCAAATTATTATCTAGCTAGCGTTTTCTTTTTCAAAAGGCTGTTAGTTAATCATCTTAATAATCATACAACATTTATATAATGTATACTTCATCAGACAAGATAATTACCTGATCACTGACGCTTGATTTCCTGTGCTCATCCTTGTGTTGTCGAAGCCACGATGGCAGAGTTGACAGTGTAATGGTGAAATGATCATGATTTGCTGTCCTGCCCTTTGCGAGGCTTTGAACTTCTCTCTGAAAATTACCAGAGCAATTAGAACAGCATGTGAGCTGTTTCTCCATCCCTTGGACGAGGGAAGACCAATCTGTACCACATCCAAGGTACTTGCTACTAACCTGATCACTGCATACAAACATTATATATATAAGTGTACTTTCAAGGACACGACCTAAAATATATGGCTACCAATCAACTTATTTTATGAAATAAGGCATGCATGAATGTAAAGTGCAGATAGACACCTAGAGTTTTGGACAACTAGTAACAATGAAGTGCTTGTAAAAAGAACGGGAAATTAATTAAAAATATATGTAAGGGGTTTTAACCTCTCAGAACTGAGGCTAAGACCCAAACTGTCTGATGGGATTGTCAGGGGATGGAGTCCCCAGATGGTTTCCAAAGAAGGAAGACCTATCTTGCACTTGGAGTAGGTCTGATGTGTGGCCACTCCCATAAGCCACAACCTTCCAATTTCTCCGGGTGAACCACATACCAACTTGCTCAACTCAATTACCATATGCTCTACAGGGCAGTAGTAGCCCCTTCCCTGTGATTGGCTTGAGCTGGCGGCCTTATAGTCGGCTATCCACTCGAGATCTCCCACATACAAAATAGCTCCTCTTCCTACACAGCTCTTCACCAAACATCTGATTTCTCCCAGCTTCTGATCAATTTCCTCCTTTGAAAGATGATCAAAGGAGAATAGAGGAAGGCTTATGAACTGCAAGTTCTTTAGCTCTTCCGGGGTTTCTTCCTCGTCCATCTTCTCCATGACTCTTCTCACAAATCCCTCGATATTGGCCAAGCACTCACCGACGACTACAGTGTTTCTTCTCCTGTCGTTCATCAGGCTCTCCACTACCCTCATGACATCCTCATTTCTGACTTGAAGCAAGAGCTTGGTGGAAGGCTTATTAGGCTGAGTAGGTAAGCCAAACTGGGACGTCAAAGAAGATAGGGATGGAGAAGTAGGAGCGCTAGAGCTGAGCATCAAAACGTTTCCTTCCATATTCGGCTTACCCGGGGTAGGATTTGATGTACATACCTCCAAGGAAGCTGCCTTTTCAACGTTGCTCTTCACTTGGGTGCTTGAGAAACCGGCTTCTCTCATCACCCTACTCACACTGGGGTCATCTAGTATTGAAATAATCAGCTGCTCCACCTCCACCTTCAAAGCTAGGAGAGGCTGCTGCTGGTTCTCAATAGAACCACGCCTCTGGTGAGCCTGGGCACGCTTGAAGGCAGCTACCAAAGCATTGGACAAGGAAGGATGCTGGGCATGGGGAGCACCTAACATGGGACTAGAACTAGAAGGCGGCAGGCGGTTTAGGGCAACATTGAAACAGAGCTCAAGGGCCTTGCACTGAAGTGGGTGGGAGTGGGATTGAAGGCAGGCCGTCCGGAGAAGGCCCGTGGAAGAAGTAAGCATGGTGTTGGCGACATGGAGAGGTGTCACCTGGGCATGACCTCTTCTTTTTGTAAGGCTAACTGCCTGCTTCACTATGTTGGCTGCCTCCGGAGTTAGTGCTTGCTGCACCGTGCAGCCTCCTGCTCTCATCTTCTCTATGTTCACTCTAACCCACCTCGCTTCCACTGTGGCTGATCTACGTACTTCGACAAATTGGATCAAATTCAGTGTTTTGAGAAATTAGGTATCATATATTTGAGTAGTTGAGGGAGAAGATAGATCAAGAGAAGTACTGGATGGACGTCAAGGAAGGTAGGTTTAATATATATGATGCAACGGCCGAGTGTTTGAGGGTGTGAAAGCAGGTTTAAAGTGGGGATGGATGCAGAGGGGGAAGAGACTTGTAGGTAGCTTGTCAATAGATAGCTATATATCGATTTGATGATTCTCGGTTTCTTTATTTAGTCCTTGAGGTTATTTAGTCCTTGAGGGTGTGGGTATGTGTATGAAAATATTGATGCGGTGGGTCTGTGCTTTTCTTGATGGGGAGGGTAAAATTTTTGGTCCAAAGTCGATTTTGCAGCGGAAAGTGGATTGCATGTGCTGACAAGCAAGAAGAATGCACCAGCTCCAAAGGCAACTTAGCTTTATCCTCTCTTCCCTTTTTCTTCTTGATGTTGTGGAAGAGTGTAACAAATATACAGGATATTTTTTCAGTATGTACTTATATTATAGTACTTACCTTGGATAAAATAGTGACTTACGAACGAACTTTTTCACTGTCTTTTATCACCCTCTCTTCAACTTCAAGGCCATGAAAAGAGCCGAAGCCTGTCCAAAGGGAATCGGGAACTGTGTACGCCACTTCACGTTCAAAGACAAGGAATAAAGTTGTTGCCGATTATATTCCGGTTATGAAAACGTAGGAACATAATTTTTAAAAATAAAAA
This sequence comes from Piper betle, assembly GCA_033002965.1. Taxonomy (NCBI): domain Eukaryota; kingdom Viridiplantae; phylum Streptophyta; class Magnoliopsida; order Piperales; family Piperaceae; genus Piper; species Piper betle. The sequence continues at coordinate 14,964 of JAURVB010011667.1, read as the reverse complement.
CTCGTAGGTACATGACATAATTGCTCTAAAGTTAGTGTAGTATATACAGTGCATTGCCTTCCAGGCCACCGCCAACACGGTTGATTTTGCTCCTTCTAACGTACAATGAACCTTAGAGGAAGACTTCGATTTTCGATGATCTATAATAGTCAATATATATGTTGGGATTTACTCAACAAAATCCTCATTTCAATTGAAAAAGATGAGAATATCAAACAAAATATAGACATACCACAAACCCACAAGATAAATTAATTTTATGTAAAAAATTCTAAATTTAGGAAAAACTATTAGGCAAATGGCCAAATCAAATTCACTATCTCACAATTTGATATAAAATAGATCCACGGGAGAACAAACTCTCCAATACCAATTTACTATATTTTTTACAAAATTGTATTAACCACAATGAAAGAAAATAAAGAATTACAGATTAAGAACTTAGCGAGGTTACCATTGACGATTGCAAGCAAATCTTAACAAAACATTCACTTTTCTTCAATACGCATAATTTTCATTTTTCCTCTCTGACTTTTTTTCTCCAAAAACTAAAATCTCAAAAAACCCAAAGAAGAAAAGCATCGGACATTGCTTTTATTCCTTTCAAATAATCAAAGCTACAAAATTTTGATTTTTGCCCAAAATAGGGTTGTAATTTCATGTATTTATGGAGGAGGGACAACCCAATAAACCTCCCCTTCACGACTCCATGACATACCTCTAGCTGGCATGGGAAGCTCCATCTATGTCTGCTCCATTCCTACAGTAAATATATTTCTCCACAACTTTAGTCATCATATTTAAAACATTCCTTATAGTATGATTTTTTGTTAGCTCAAGAGATTTATTTTCCAACACATCTCTTATCTAGTGATATCTCACATCAATGTGTTTGCTCCTTGAATGAAAACTTGAATTTTTACTCAGGTGAATTGCACTCTAACTATCACAGTGTACAATATATCTCTCAAGTTTAATAGTAATTTCATTCAAAAATCTCTTCGTCCATAACATCTCCTTTCAAGATACTATAGCAGAAATAAATTCGGCTTTAGTTGTAGATAATGTAACACACTTTTGCAACTTAAACTGTCAAGACATAGCCCCATTAGCAAAACTAACAATAAACCCAGATATTGACTTTCTTGTCTCTAAGTCACCTACCATGTATCCATTAGTGTATCCAACCAATAAAGGTTTATCACTTCCAAAATACAAACACATTTTGGGTATACCTTTTAAGTACCTCATTATCTATTTAATGGCTTGCCAATGCTCTTTCCTCAGATTTGTTACATGTCTGCTAACCATTTTAACTGCATATACTATATCAAGCTTTGTACAAACCACAACATATATTAAATTACCAACCGCAGAAGTATAAAGAACCTTTGCCATTTCCTTCATCTTTGTTTCACTTAAGTCACTTTTCTTCAACTTTAAGTGACCTCTAAGTAAAATTCCAACCGATTTTGCATCTTTTATGTTGAATTCTTCAAGTATTTTTTCTATGTACTTTTCTTGTTATACCTAAAGCTTTCTAGCTCCCCTGTTATGCCAAATGGACATCCTAAGATTGCTTTGCTGATCCCAAATCCTTCATTGAGAAGGATTTATTCAAGTTCTTCTGTAAACTTGCAATCATGGCCCCATCATGTCCAACAATTAACATGTTATCCACATAAAGTAACAGAATAATAAAGTCATCATCATCAAACCTCTTGATTAACACACAGTGTTTAGAAATAGACTTCTTATACTTATTTTTTCGTAATACAATCAAACTTTTTTACCACTGTCTAGGAATTTGTTTTAAACCATAAAAACTTTTTTCAATCTCCACACCATATGTTCCTTTTCTCTTACTTCAAAACCATATGGATGCTCCAAATATGGTCTTCTCAAGATTACCATATAGAAAGGTCATCTTCACATTTAACTATTCAACTTCTAAATCCAAACTTCCAGCCAAAGCCAAAACAATTCTAACAAAAGACAATTTAATAACAGGAGAAAAAAATTTCATCGAAATCAATACCTTTCTTTCATCTGAAGCCTTTCACCACCAACCTTGCCTTGTACCTTAGTTGTGTGTTATTTGCTTCATGTTTGATCCTATAGACTCATTTGTTCTTTAATACTCTCTTCCCCTTAAAAAAATCCACCAACTCATAAGTGTGATTATCATGCAAAGATTTAATGTCATATTGCATTGCCTGCAACTAATTCTCCTTTTCTACAGGAGCTTTAACCTCATTGAAATTTTTTGGTTCTCCACATTAAATAATTTCACATATTTTAATGATAGATATTTTGTTGATGGAACTGGCTTACGAGCTGATCTTCTCACATTAGTTGGTCGTCCTTGATTAGAATTTTCATGTTCCTATCCAACATCATTAACAAACTCATTAGAAATATCATTAGACACCTCATCTTCGCCCTAATCATCACTAAGTGAGGGAGTAATTATATCATCATGAGCCTCCTCTTCACTTCTGGTTGAAGTTGAATATTCTTCTATCTTTTCCAAGCTTTCCTGATATTTCGTTTGAAGAACTTCTTCCTTGCTAAAGTCTTCAACTGTTTGATCCTCCCTAAAAACTACATCTATGCTTTGAATAAGCTTTCTATTCTTGGGATCCCAAAGTTTGTATCCAAACTTATCATTACTATATCCCAAAAAAATATATTCCATGGATTTAGAATCAAGCATAGTCTTTTGGTCCTTGGGCACATATGCAAATGCTTTACAACCAAAAACTCTCAAATAAGAATAGCTAACTTTTTTGTCACTCCAAACCCTGTCTGGTATGTCACTGTTCAGGGCATGTGTAAGAGATCTATTGATCAAATAACAAGTTGTGCTCATGGCCTCACCAAAAGCTTTTAGGCAACTAAACTGAAGTTAACATACTTCAAATACTTTCAGAGATTGTCCTATTCTTTCTTTCAGCCACTCTATTATGTTGAAGAGTATAAGGAACCGTCTTCTCATGCCTAATCCCATATTTGCTACAATATTCATCAAACTCAACAGAACAATATTTACCACCATTATCATTTTTAAGGTATTTCAAAGGTTTACATGTTTCTCTTTCAACCAATACATGAAAATTCATAAAGTTATCAAAAACATCACTTTTATTTTTCATGTCATAAGCCCAGACCTTCCTAGAAATATCATCAATAAAAATGATAAAATAAATAGATTTGCCAAGAGATTTTACCTCCATAGGCCCACACACATCAGTGTGTACCAACTCAAGAACTTTTGACTTCCTTGTACTTGTGCTTAGAAATGATGTTCTACATTATTTCCCAACCAAACAATACTCATAAGGACTAATTGTGATGTCCTTGACCTTGGGAATGAGATTTACTTTCTTCAAAGTATCTAGTCTTTTCTCACTCATGTGTCCCAATCGATAGGGCAACAAATCAGTAGTAAAATCAAATGCGAATATATTTACCTTTCTTCGAACTAGACTCGTCTCACTCTTGTACAAACTACAATATTTCTTCCCTTTAGCAACAACAAGAGAACCTTTCACAAGTTTCCCCACACCTTATGCAAATTGTAAACCAAATCTTTCATCATCAAACACACCGGTTGATAACAAACTCATCCTCAAATCTGCAATATGTCTGACATTTTTAAGCGCTAATTTATAACCCATATTTGTTACTATATGCACATCTCCAAACCCCACAATTTTAAAAGTATTACTATTTCTTATCTTCACTATACCCAAATCCGAATGTTCATTGGTAGTAAAGGAATTTCCACTTAGAGTTGCATAGAACGATGCTTCCGAGTCAACTACTCAACTAGCATCACAATCAACCGCCAAACAATCATTTTCATAATCAGAAAGAATCATTGTATCATCATGCACAACATTAGTATTCGTTTCTCTTTGATCCTTATTGCCCTTATTTTTTAAGTTTTCTTAAGCTTCCAACTATCCTTTTTAAAATGACCTATCTTGTTACAATAATAACACTTCAAGTTTTTCCTGGATTTAGACCTTCCTCAAATCTTGTCCCCTCTGTTTGTGTTTCTATTTCTCAATTTACCTATTGCCTTTTCTGACACTAATGCATGAGACCCTGAAGTTGGTAGAGATTTGCTTCTCACCTCCTCATTTAGTAAACTACTTGTTACCATATCCATTGTGAGTTTTTCATCCGGAGCAGCATTGCTCAACGAGATCACCAATGTTTCCTAGTTCTCTGGCAATGTGTTGAGGGGCAGGATAGCTTGTCATTCTTCATCTAAAGTCATCTTCATCCTGGCAAGTTGAGTAATAATACTCTTCATTTCATTAAGATGCTAACTTATATCACTTCCATCCTTATACCTCAAATTCACTAATTTCTTTATTAAAAAGGTCTTGTTACCAGCAGTATTCTTTTCATAAACTTGTTAGAGTTTATCCCATATTACTTTTGAAGATGTCAATTCAGAAATATTATGATACACAACTTCATCTACCCATTGTCTCAAACAAGTCATAGCCTTCCTATCCAACTTATTCTTGTCTTATTCTTGTCTTTATCAGTCGCCCCTGCTGGTTTCTGACTAGTAATAAGTTCATACAAATCCTTAGAATATAGATAATTAATTATCTTTCCTTTTTAATAATGCCAGTTACTCGACCTCTTAAGAGATATCATCTTAACATGCATCTCATCTGAGCCATATTGTTGAAATATAAATCACAAACACACCAACTAGGCTCTTAAAAATTTCGTCAAACACCTAGCGGGCATCAAATATCCACAACCCAAAATTTTCTACTAACAAATCAATGAGCTCTGATACCATTTGTTGGGATTAACTAAACAAAATCCTCATTTCAATTGAAAATAATGAGAATACCAAATAAAATATAGAAACACCACAAACCCGGAAGATAAACCAATTTTACGTGAAAAACCTCAAATTTGGGGGGAAATCAAGGGGAAAACGGCTAGATCAAATTTACTATATCACAAGTTTGATATAGAACAGATCCACAAGAGAACAAACTCCCTAATACCAATTTACTATACTTTCTACAAAATTGGTATTAACTACCAATAAAGAAAATAGAGAATTACAGATTAAGAATTTAGTAAGGTTACCATTAACGATTGCAAGCGAATCTTAACAAGACATTCACCTTTTTCAATCTACACAATTTTCCTTTCTCCCCTCTGACCCTCTTTTTCCCAAAAACCTAGAGAAGAAAAGCGTCTTGACGTTGTTTTTATTCATTTCAACGAACCAAATCTACAAAATCTTGATTTTTATTCAGAATAAAGTTCACTTTTATATATTTACGGAAGAGGGACAACTTAACAATATAAAGCTATAGTTTCATGCATGCACATGGTAAAGCACAATATATGTCTTAATATATCCAAAAGAGAATTTGAAGTGCACAAATTGATGTCTCAAATGCACACACATCATTCAAAATTTACTTACTGCTTCATACGCGCTGGCCAGCTCACATTGGGAAATAAACCATAAGATCAATATATAGGTTTTTGGTGCAAAATCTATCTATGACTATATATGAATGTCGTATATATTAAGAGTTGTTTTAGTGTTAGCTACCGGCATCTCATGTATACTTTACGGTCGTGATGACTGGTCTTTCATGGCGTGCCATTTTTCCTAGAAAGGTGAGTCCACCTCTCCTTGCTAAGTCCTCCATGCACAACTCACGAGAGATTTCTTTCATTCCTCAATCATCTTCGACTTTCCTAGCGTCCTGCACTTTCATCAGTTCTCACAAAGATTCAATATCAGTTTTTTACCGGATAATTATATCTCTACTCCTCTTACATACTAATGTAGTGCTCCAAAAAATCTTCATGTCAATTAAACACTTTGAATCGATTTGGTCTTCTTTGTTTAATACTCAAAGAATGATTCGGAAACTAGGCCCTGCAGTACTATGGTGTCATGTCATGCACGTTATATATATATATTCAGATATTCCTTGGTGATGCATATACAAAAATCTTGTTATACATTCATTAAGTTCCCTTGCATGGCTACGTATTGAGATTAGTTATATATATTCGGATCAACGATCGAACAGTTCTGTAAGAGTATACAGGTTTCATATATAGCAACTTACATCAGAGGCTTGCCCAAGTTTATTGCAAAATTAAATTTTGTCACTGCATACTTATAGTTTGGATCTGATCGTCCTTGTTAATTAACTGTGTGAATGCGGTACCTAGCTATAAAAAAGTGTCTACAGAAATCTGAAAGCAAATTATCAGAAATAATTCTGCATGGCTCAAAGTGAAGTAAAATACATGTCAATCCAATCGGAAATAAGGAGCCACAATGGAGACATTCTTCTGGCAAGAAAAGACTGATAGACTCATCATGCCTGAGAATGTTTGATATTTTATCACCTCAATTATTGATCAAATGCTCGCAAATCCAAAAGTACATATTTTATTTTCTGAGAGAAGAAATGTATTCCACACCGTATTGCTAATTGAAAATTAGCAGCGGTGTAAACAGTACCTCAGACGTTTATAAATATCAAATTGTTTTAGATAATTAATTAAATGCCATAAAATTAGTTTACTAATAATATGAAGTAAGTACAAATATTACCTTGCAAAGTTTTTATTAAATCATCGAGTGAAAAATGTATGACAAGTAATACTTGAATAATATATATATATATATATATATATATATATATATATAGATACACACACGCAAGGATTTTTTTTACAGAGTCTCATATTAGTGGTCTTGGCTAGTCAAAAGCGGAGATCAGTATGGTCCAAAAGACACTTGAGGGCACCAACTCATTTTATCAAAAGGAAAAGTGTAGTCCAATGCAAGGAAAGGAGCGCTTGAATGAAGAAAGTTGCATATATATATATATATATATATATATATATATATATATATATATATATATATGGGATTTTCTACTATGCGCTACCTGTTTTGGCAGGCATCGCATAGGATGTGCGGGGAGGGGGAAGGAGCGGTCCAGGCCAACGTCGTGCTCTAGGCCGAAGTTGGAGAGGTCGAAGAGGACGCTGGCGTGGTGGAGGCCAAGGGCAACAGACGACGGGGAGGAGCTCGGTCGAGTGGCAAAACCAGGCGCAGGGGGGGTGGGGGGGCAAAACGGGGGCAGGGAGGTGGAGGTGGAATGGGTGACGGCGGGGTGTAAAAACCATGATTTTTATTACAAGACTCGAACCTAAATATTATGAAATAAATATAAATGAACCGATATGGTTGGTTATCAAGTAGACTGGTCATGGTTCGACTTAAGGTCACCTAGAAAATACTTATTCATGAATGGATGATGAGGTGTGAGAATTTAATGAAGGGGCTCATTGAACCTAGGAAATACCAATGGATGATGGGGTATGAGAATTTAATGGAGGGAATCGTTGAAATGTATATATATGCAGGAGGAGGGGGTATTTCATCCCTCATCTCCATCCCAGACGACCTCCCCAATATTGTATGAGTATTTCATCCCTCAATACTGTATGAGTATTTCATCCCTCATCTTATTTGTTTCTATTTGGATTCTTGCATGCAAAGTTTTGTTGGAGACGCCTTTGTTAAGTTGCTAGATCCCTAGCGTCTTGTGCATGGGTTTCCTCTGCTTGATGGCGACATATCAGAATGGCCTCTGACAGTCAGAATGGACCTTGGCATGTCAGAATGGACCTTGGACCTGATAGTCAAAATGGTGACATGTCAGAATGGACCTTGGACCTGACAGTCAAAATGGCGACATGCCAGAATGGACCTTGGACCTGACAGTCAAAATGGCGACATGCAGAATGGACGACATGTCAAAATGAACATGGCGACATGCCAGAATGGACATGACAGTCAAAATGAACATGCCAGAATGGACCTGCAGGCCAAAATGGACCTGACAGAATGGACTGGACATGCCAAAATGGACTTGACAGAATGGACTGGACATGTCAGAATGGACCTGACAGCCAAAAATAGATATGATATAGCCAAAAATAGATATGATATGTTAGAATGGATCTAACAGCCAAAAATAGACATGTCAGAATGGACCTAACAGCCAATAACGACTAATTTCAAAATGAACTGGGAGACCACCTAATCTCAGAATGAACTGGGAGACCACCTAATCTCAGAATGAACTGGGAGACCACCTTTTAATCTCAGAATGAACTGGGAGACCACCTTTTAATCTCAGAATGAACTGGGAGACCAACTTTTAATCTCAAAATGACCTGAGAGCCTGTAGAACTACATTGAGCTTGATCCCGACATGGGTATGTAAGCTAATCAAGATTGTTTGATTTCAGCTCACCTAAGGAAAAATTACAATTATGGTTGGTGGTTCTTTTACGAACTCAGGGTAGGAGAATGGATAATAAATTGGACTTCCTTTTATTTTCTTGTGTTATACATGTGGCTTTGGGAAACGATCCAAGACTGTGGAGTAACGCCCGGATCGGTTAGGGCTGGTCGTTACAGGGTTAGTTTGGTTTAATTTGGTCGTTACAGGGTTGGTTTGGTTTAATTTGGTCGTTACAGGGTTAGTTTGGTTTAATTTCGAGTAACGCCTAGCCAGCTAGGCTCATAATATTGTGAAAAAAATGGTGGGTCGTTACACGGGGGGTGAGAGCAAAACAGGGCAGGGCGGTGGGGGGTGGCGGGAAAGCCGGGAGGGCGACGTCTTAAGGGGGAGAACAGGGGGTCGGAAAGGGAGGGGGCCGTTGGATTGAAATCCAACGGCCAACTCTCCTATGCGCTGCCAAATTTGGCAGCGCATAGGAAAGAATCCCTATATATATATATATATATATATATATATATATATATATATATATATGAGTAGTACGAGTACTTTAGAGCTGATCAAATTAACGTGATGAGAAATACAGTTATATACTATCTACTAAGAGTATAAAACCTTATGCGTCTTTGCCCCTACCACAACCTTAACTATCGCATAGCATTTTGGAAAGCTAATGACTAAAATCCCTTCAAATCACTGCGTTCAAAATTGCCATAACAAAAGTAAAAGATGGATCCCTTAACGAAGAGTTTGTGATAGCTGTTTTACAACTCTTTTTCACCTCCCTACCTCTCTGTATCTTGCTTATCTCATAGCTTTCATTTCATGGGCAGCTTTGCTCTTAGGTCTCTAAGTGATGGTTCTTGGTCCGTCATCTCTTTCAGAGCAAAAGGGCATAAAGCAACATATTAAAAAGTAAAATGTGGCATTATCTGCTAAAAAGTTGGTCTGATTTAATCCAAGCTTCAATGGGCATCATTTTTTTTTTGGGTTTGTGTTTGTGAAGGCGTGGCCATGTGGGCAAAAGCAATATTTATCTTTGGCACAAGAGAATAGTTAGTGTTTGATTGTCTGGCTGGCTCTAAACAAAAGCCTCCCACTTTGGATTGACAGCCTTGTTAGTGTCTTAGTGAAAAGGTGATGGAATTATGTAGGACACACTCCTTTCCCCAAAAGTTTGTTATACTAAAATTTTCTTTTCTTGTCTTCTTAAGTTTTTCCTAAGCAAGCTTGTCCTCCATTCGATCTGCCCTTTGTTGTAGAGGAATGTTACTGTTGCTTTTAACGAGTTTGATGAGCTTTATGTGAGCCCAGGGAATTTGAATTGGGAATAAGGGTGACTGCCTACTTTGACCCATCTTTTTTTTCTCTTGCTTTCCCTGCATATGCTCAGGAATTCAGTTGGACAAACCATGTGATTGGGACGAGTTGATGAAATCCAATAACTGAGTTCTTTAGGGAAAAAAGAAAAAAGAAAACAGAAAAAGCTTGTGGAAGTTGAGACAATCGACGAATCTCATCAACTAAGCGCTAGGAAGAAGCCTATCGAGCCGGGAAGAAAATAAACGGACTGACCTTCATTTACATGAAATGGGCCGATAAGTGAGGAAGCCCACAAGATGAGCAAGGCAAAGCTCCGTGACTGGGAAGCAGCTCAATCTTTTCAATGGTTGGACAAAAAACCGTACCAGGATATGAAGTTACGGATATCAATATCTCCTCTACATTTGTGTACACATACGTCGAACTTTCATCCCTCGCATTTTGCATGCACCAGCTACAGACATTGCAAAACATAGTTGAACCAGCATATTTTTGTTTAGTTTCTAATTACCGCCGATTTGTTGCAAGTATTGTACTGATTTGCTCAAGTAGAGATGTACATGAATATATTAGATTATTAGCTCTGCTCAAGCACATACGTCAAATTTTCGGTTTTATTTTCTGGGTAAAGGACATACATTTTGCTCACATTTGAAAGGGGCGTCATCTTTTGAACCTGCGTGAGATTGGGCGGGATAGGGGCCAAATGTATTCTTCAGATTTGGGCCGACCCAAACTGTTCGAATCTAAAAAGAAAGTAGAAAAGATTCGAAGATGAATTCAGTGGGGACGGCTTGGCTAAAAAAATAGCTGCTGGACAAAGAACACAGCATACAAAGCCCTTTATATAAGAGCTATAATCTGCTCGTAAACGTCAGCAAAAGCTATACGATATCCACGCCATCTTCATGTTCGCTGGGATGCCACCATGAACCAACAAGCATATACACATTATCTCCAAAAAAAAGCATAACCATATTAAGATGAAGTGACAGTTATGCATCCTGGCTAAATGGGAACACCTTAATTCGGCTATAAATTAACCTTGATTACCTAGTGTAACAAATGATCGCAAACATCATAGCACATTTTATACAATCAAGTCATTACCAAAAGCTACCCACAAAAAAATTACACGAAATGTCCCCCATTGGGATAAAAATTCAGCAGAACAAAGGAACCCAATTTAAGAAACATCTTCTCTTGTAACCTCTCTCCAGGTTTAGTGTGCTTGAAAAAATAAAAATAAAAATAAATACAAAAATAAAAATAATAAGATGATGATGAAGAAAAACCTCTCCAGGTTTCAACCGCAAGCATTAACCACTCATAACATTCCTTTTTATTATACAACACAAGCTAATACAGTCAAAATAAGGGCATAAATCATCAAGTAAACGAATGCAAAGGCTTTCCTTGTAAACGAATCTCAGGATCGATACTAGCTAGTATATTGAAAAATGTTCCACACAAGAATGCACTGGTATTTGAGACTTTCAAAAACGCAACAAAGTTATTTCTACAAATGTAGAACACAGACAAGATTTATTTGCATGTTTCATTGCAATACTAGTTTCATACAAGTCAAAATGCAAATAAATGAGGGAAACAAAGAATGTGCAAGCAAATATAATGCTCAGACTATAACAAGTATGGCACGCAAAGACCTTTTTTTTCACTTCTACAAAATACCTGGGGGCTTCGATATTTCTCACATGAATGCATCAAACAGGCGTAGTAATACTTGCCTCGGTAGACAATTTAATAAAACTCCCCATGAGAACACATCAGAAATGAAAACCACACATCTCTCCTCTTGAAGGCGCATGTCTAATATCCAACAATTGTACATGAACTTCAAATAAAATGAAACCAATATCCAGTCTTCTAATAACAAAGACTCTTACACAATTGCCTTAGGGACAGAATTTGAAATTGTGATCAAACTTATGGTCTCTAATATAAAAAGACATCAGCTGCACCCAACAACCAATTTTAAATGTTAATAAGACGAAAGAAACTGAAGTCATGTGACGGCACAATATTCACAAATAAATGTGCATACGAATCTCTTAACCCATTTCTGCGGGCCTTTGACATAAATAAAAATCCCCATATTAAGGGGCTTCTTTAAGAATGGATTAGTGAAACAATACAAACAAGGCCATCACTTGTTCTTTTATCACCAGTAAAAGCCTTCTCATGAAAGCAAACAAATATTACCAACTGCACCAAGAACGAAAATTTTACAAACAAGCTCAGGCAATAATTTCCAAACAAGAAAAAAATTTTACATTTCAAATGCCAACTCTGTACATAACAAACGGGTACCCCAAAATAAAGATTCCATCTTTCCCGTTTGTCATGACAACCAGTCAGTAGGGTACACTACTATAAGCCTATAACTAAAGCTCTTCTCGCATATCTGGCCGCCCTCTCTTAGCCTGCTGTGCTAACCGGGCATCTCTTTCCCGCTCAAACTCTCGGAGATCTGTTCTTTGTAGAAAGGATACTCTCTCTAAGTACTGGTTTGAGCTCTTCTTATAAGCATCAAGCTCCTCTTCTAACCCTTTGTAATCATCTTTGAACTCGCCCCAGTCCTTTTTGGTTTTGTCAAGCACACTCAATTTAGGCTTTTTCTTTATCTGCTCAAGAACGGAATCAAGGGCTGAAGATGAGCCTTGTGATGTCTTTGCCTTTTCGGCCGCGTCCCTTGAATCAATGTCAACAAGCTTCCTCACTTCAATGTTTTCGCCAGCAAAATCACAAACCTCGGTTATCTGACACATGTTAAAGATATTATCAAAATGACACAAGAAAAACCATCCAACTTCTAATGCTGCACAGTTCAAAGTATGTCACAAACAACTTGAGCATGTCAAGTTCACAGAACAATATTCTTACCCATTGTCACTGTCATTACCAAGCACAAAGAGACAGGAGCACAGAAAATAAGCTTGCTTAATCAAAACTTTTGTAAATTCCCAAAAACCAAAACATGCGAAGGCATTTGAATTTCATATAACAATGACAAACCAGACAAAGAGATAATTTTTTGTAAAAAAGAAATCCATTAGCAATGGGGGCCAACTAGACTTTGGAATTGAGATGTCTTTAAATCAGATATGAGCTCTATATACACTTTGAGCATTTAAAATCTCAGCACATGATTTTAAAATTAATGACTAGTCCAGCATCAAGTAACTTCCAAGAAACATAGCAAACATATAAGTTCAAGGGCAAAAAACAATATATAGTTTAATCACTAACTTCAATTTTTCCTCTGCCTGCAGCAGCTGCAATTGTGGCAGCTGAAGAATCCTTGGCAGAAGCTAAAGCTGCAGCAGCAAGCCTTCTGGCCTCTTCGCTGTTCCCGTTATGCAAAACTGTTGGTCTCTTCTGTGGCATATTCTGCTCACTTAACTTTTTGGGGGCTAGACCAAGAGTGCCCATCCAACTCTAACCAAAACGCAAGAAATCTGGGTCAGAAAATTTTTTAAACCACTCCAAGCTTGAAATATGATTTGCAACGTACCGGAGTAGATTTATTCAATTTATTAGAGCTTTTTGATGTCGACAGAGTTGTATACGTCTTTGGCATTTTTGTTGGAATACCCATGTTCATTTGCTCCCATGCAGCATTAGCACGGGCTTTTCTCTCTGCAAATCAGAAGTTGTCTGAAGTTTAAATGAAAAAGCACATTGCACTGAAAGGAATTGAGATGTAATGGGAATTGGAGAACAACAGAAAAAGAAACAGGAACTAATAGGCTCAAACGGGCAAATGCAACAAGCTAGCACACACCAGGTATAAGAAAGGCAACAATGATGAAAATGAGAAAACAGAGGTGCAATCAGCACTCACCAATTGCCTCTTGTTGCTCCTGGATATTTTCCTTGCCTGCATCTAATGATAGACAGATTAGCATGATCGCCGATAAATTAATTTTAAAAATAGGTAAGCAGCCAGCCAATCCGCTGCATCAGGTATACTATCAACAATACACAATTGCACGATCTCAGCTCAAAATGCAAAACTTATAAATGCGAAAAAGGCATGAATTTCATCAAAGACAGTCAGAAGAAGACAAATCTTGGGGTGGGTTGCAAATATACACATTACTAGTTAGACTCATCATGAGATCGAAAACAGCAGGAAAACAACGACGCCAACAATATGTATACAACATGTAATCGACAACATAAAACATAAAATTTTCAATGAAGTTTTCAATTCTTTATAAGAAGCGCCAGACATAACACATGAGAACGCCAATTATTTCATCCTTGAGCACCAAAAGTGACTTCCTTGTCTATCTTTTGGCATTTAAGAATGACTTCTTTCACTCCTTGTCTATTCTTTCACCAAAAAGTTCGAAGTCATGATAAAATATTTTTTTAAAAAAAGAAACCCACAACTACACACACATGAAATTACCACGATCGGAATGAAATGCACAAAAATTGCCAGGAAATAGAACAGAAAACGGAAAGTGGTGACGATACAGGGCATAGCCACAGCACAGAACCATAAAGACTCAATCTTTACAACAAAAAAAAGAATAAAAGAGAGAGATCCGCCAGAGCAGAACATGGAGGGGGCATGGAAGTGTCTTGTCTAGAAAAGAGAAGGAGATAAAGAAAGCAGACCTGATTTGCCGTCGGAATCCATGACGGCAGATCGGAAAAGAGAGAGTCGGTGAGAAAGACTTCCATCGTCTCTTCTCTTCCATCATAATAATAAATACTCTGTATTTTATTTGCGGACACAATCTACGGCCGTTGGATTTCCGATATATAACATAAACCGTTCGATCTCCCAAGTCCCAACAATAATAAGACCGTTCGTTGAAGCGGACATGGTCAACTTGAGCCGGTCAGTTATGGCCGGAACCATTTATTATGTTGTTGGAGCAGGGAGGTTAAAATTAAATTATAGTTCATTGCATGTGTCCAATCCATTAATTTAACTTTCAAAAGCAAAAGAAAAAGAGGGTGTTAACTATCCATTAATTGGTTAATAATAATAATATTATTATTATTATTATTATCATACATATATAGATAGTAGTTAAGATTAAAACAAGGGTTTTTGTCTTAACTAATAATCATGGATGGTAACTTATCCCCATTTTTTTCAAAATATTAGATGAATTTCGTCAATCCGTATAATAAAATACATAACGATCATGTTTTTTTCTAAAAAAACTCATATTGTTGACATTCGTATATGATAAATATGTTTTAAAGACAATAAAATTTAATATAATATATTCAAAATGAGGTATGATAACTAAATAGT
>JAURVB010011666.1:0-14819 GCA_033002965.1 Piper betle | reverse complement strand
ATTGTATGGCTAAATGGCCCGAGTTAAGTGGGATCCGATTAAATGCCACTTAACTTGTCCTGCACATGATAAATCAAATAAACAATAGAGTAGCGTAAAAATAGAGAACGAGTCCTAAACGGACCTGGTAGAAGCTCCAAACGGGTCTACGCACCTAGGCAGCGAGCTCTTACACCGTACCTACACAATCAGGCTAAAAACTAACGCCCGCATGATGAATCACACATCCTATAGCATGCACGCACAATCAACACAATCACGCATCAACCGTCACACATCAACCAATATCAATTCTAGCAAGTCTACTTAGGCTAGTTTGCATTAGATCATGATCATTACCTAGTTACCCTAATTAGTTTCTTAGTCTCAATTTTTAACACCACTCAATCAAACAAATTTCATATTTTATCCTTAATCAAATCTACATTTATACATATTATTATAACACACAATTCACCAATCCTTGCATGTAATTCTAATAATCAATACTTTCAAATAATTATGTTAAAATAAATTATACCTCGCGTCGTCGAAAATCGGCGACGGCTAGGGTTTCTGTTTCATGGCTCGAAACTCGAACTCGGCACTTAGCAGCATCCGAAGTCCGATCAGATTGGATCGGGTGCGTTCGGCGGATGATCTGGCGAATTTCCCACGAATCCAATTTTCTGGCGGTTCCGGAAGTTTTCCGGCGAGTGCCGGCGGTTTTCCGGCAGATTTCGGCGGTTTTCCGGTGATGATTCGGGATGGGGCAATCAGGGGGTCTATCGGCACCAGCTCGACGAGCTTGGTCCAATGGTGGTGTCAAACAGGGTAGCCGAGGCGGCGATGGCTGTCGACGGCGGCGGCGTGCTCCGATCAGGGCTGCGGCCAGCCTCGACGGCGGTTGGGATGATGGGGGAAACGTCGGCGACGGCAAGAGGGTGGTCGTCGGGGTCACAGCGGTGGTGGAGTGGCTCGGACTACGGCGAATCGCCGAGGGAGTGCGTCGTGGCTCGTGGGGCAATTCCGACGTTGTGGCAGTGAGAAGGTGGCCGGGGTGGGTCGTGGCGGCACGGCGACTACACGGCGGGGCGGGGCGGCGTTGATCGGCGGCTGTACGACGTCGGCGGCAGCGGCGGCGGCTAGGGTTTTGGAAGGGGGAAGTGTCGGGAATGGAGAAAATATACTCTAGTGGCAGTTTCGTAATTAAGTATTGACTCGATTCCTACTCGAGTCAAAATAATAACTAGTTCGTAATAAATTCTAAAAAAAATCTAGAAAAATATGGAAAAATCCCATAAAATAAAACAAACACAACAACATCCAAATGACATGCTCTATAACTAATAACCCACCCGAATATGATCCAAAGCGTCCTAATTCGTCATTCGGCCCTAAAAAAATATTCTACGATCAAATAAAAATAACAATCAATACTGCATACCTCTATATACTTGATAACCCATTTTTCATCATCTTTCATGCGTTATCATCGTACACTTGAGCATACATGACCCTCATCGCTCATAACTCACAGCTGGCCTCAACTCAGCTCGCGGTCCATGAAGCTGACTCGACTCGAACCAACGGTTGAACTGACTGGTTCACTCCCGTAAAACTTTGACTCGAGTCATGGGTTTTACAACTTGGCCTCTTAAGGATGTCAATATTTATCAACTCATAAATTAATAATTAATCATATATAATAGCAAACAAAATAACTCGCAAGGATGTTAGTATTTATCAATCCATAAATTAATAATTAATTATATAGAATAGCAAATAAAATACTAAAACGGGTAAACCAATGATAATTCCTCAAATGATTAAAATATAATAACATGTAAGCTATCCATATTTTAACTTATAAATTAATAATCTAATTTATGTCTCATCAACCATATAAAATAGTTATAATTATAAGCCACACGATAACTTATTAATTCAGCCAAAAATAAACATAATCATATCTATTAATCTACCCTAAGTACTAATCAATAATTTATAAATTTACTACAATTAATTTATCATTCTCATAGTAAAGAATAGCTATAAGTTGATAAATTAACTCGACATAAAACTAATGGTCCATTTATTTAATAACATTTTAAAAGTTTGATATCCATATAATTTTAATTGTACACTGTATGAGACATTACATATAATCAATTATTATATTATTCCCAAATAAACCTCTTGTCTTAATTTATAATGTTAATACTCATCTACATAGCTTAAAATCAAGAAGAGAAATATTAAGTGGTTGATTAATAGCAAACATGGATCAGTTACATCTCAAAAGAACTTACAAGTATTATAATATTATTACCAACTTACTTAATTAGCCATTTACCTAATATGATTTTCTTTCATATGGAGCCTAATCTAGGGACCCAACTATTCATGCATGTAGAAAAACACAAACCATACTATTTTGTATCATGCATGAAAATCTAGAGTTCAACAAGCCAAATAATGGCAAGTAATAATTAATTACATTATAATTAGATATTAACAATTTATCAAACATAAATGTAATAAATGAAATGGGATTATCGGACATGTAATCAATATTCAATATAATACCTATATTAATTTACATACAACACAAGTCATGAATTAATGCTAATAATACTTACTATAATACAAAATAGTAATAATATTAATATTGATTAATACAAACAGGGGAATTAATCATATTACTAATAAACGCTAACCACGATGATTCATTTAATTCACAAAACAAAGAGAAGTAGAAAAATAAAATAAAAATAGAACGTTAAAATGAAAAATAGGTATAGCTTATCACTCAAAAACTCATGCAACGATGTGTAAGAATAAGAAATCATGCACCCACATGATGAACATGCACATTGAACAAGAAGAAATCAACTAGATCTTCACAATCAAAACAAATAATAAAAAAACAAGGATATGCATGCATGAAGAGGGGAGAAAAAAAACAAGGAGAGGGAAAAGAAAGGATAATAAGAAAGAGTGAAGGTAGAGGAGTAGAGAAGGTTGACGCCATAAGGAAGGGATAGGAGAAGAAGAGGTGGCAATGGTGAAAAACCTGAAGACTCACATTCTCTAACGTCCAAGAGTCCTTATCCACTCACAAAACCTAGTCCACAAAAACTCCACTACCTGATAACCAAAGTGGCTAGTCATACCGGTTAGACTTAAATCAATCATAGCAATCATAGCAATCATAGCACCCACTTGGTTGATCCAAAAGGATTAATAATTAATTTTTTTATTATTTTATTACTTTATTTATTATTATTATTCTTATTTTTTTAATAAAAATTAACTAAGCAAGATTTGGAAGACAATAATTTAATTAAATAATATTTAAGATTCGTTCCAAGATTTACAAAACCTTAGATAAAAAAACCTAGTTATTTTATTTTACAAGATCCACCACAAGTTGCCTATATATAATTTTATCGAGTTTTCAGTGAGAATGGAGATGGTAAAATCTACTTGCACATACCATGAGCGAGTGTATGTGTATTTCATAGAGAGCTTTAGATTAGTGAAAGGGTTGTTCCATTCCCGAGGATCCTAACAATTCCGCATTTTGAGTTTCCTCACACTCGGAGAAACGTGGAGGTTTATACGAACTATTTAATATATTGCACGCCGAGACATGTGGTTCAACGGGTACTAAAGGCAACTATGTGTGAGTATTTGGCCTTTGTGCTTAGAGTCAGGAGGTATAAGTAGGACATGGAGATGGCTTAGGATATGTGCTATTTTTCGAGAGTGAGATCACTTATTGTCAAGGCAATATATATCCTAATGTATAAAAATCAGAATTTATCAATTGATTTTTACCATGCTATTGAGAAGAAGTGATTTAGGTTTTGGCATATGTTCATTTAAGAAGTAAGAACAAAAAAATGATAAAATGACCACTCGGCCTTAGCCTTATTAATTCACATCTCAATATTTTAATTAGACAGTCCAAGTAGTTGAATTAGATCGAATATTTAGGGTATTTGGTTTAACTTGATTAAATTGGGTTCAATTAAACTTTAAAATTATAAATAAAATATTTTATTAGGCATCAAAGATTTATTTTATCATTAATATTCAATTAAATACCGGTTAAAACATGTACCGGTGAAAACTTCCCCCTTATATCACGAATATATAGTTTTTTAAATTACAAACTACACATTAAGCCCCTTTTTAATAGCATATATTTTTAAAAAGTAAATTAACTTCATGTAATATGACCCTACAATGAGTTATTAATAAAAAAATATGGTAATAGTTTGAGGCTGAACAAGTTATAATTATCAAGTCTCTTTTAATTATATTAAAGCAAGTAGATTAGATTCTTCTTTAATAGTTTCTAGTCGATGATATGGCAAATAGACCATATCATCACCATAAAAATGAGAGATGATGTGCTCAAATGCGGACACATCATCAAAATTATCTAACATTCTATTAATAATAAGGGAAGCAATTAAGGGTGTAAGTGATACTTATTAAAAATTAAAGGGTGTAAACGATAATTATTGGAAGAGGACAACTAGGGCTGATTATTTGGTTGGTTTAGTTAAAATCAAACTGAACCACACACACTCAATTAACCAAAGTGAGGTAATTTTGTTAACCAAATAGAAACAAAATTACAATTAATAACTAAATTGACTAAACCCAACTAATTTGGTTTGGTTCAGTTTTAACTAAACTCTAACCAAACTAACCAAAATGATAAATAATGCTCTCTATCATTAAGTGTTTACTCGTTAGTGCTTATTGAATTTATGCTTAAATTTTATTTATAAAAATAAAGACATGTTAGAATATATTTAGGGGTTCATTAAAAGTTTGTTACAAAAAAATACATGAATAAAGTTCTAACTTAAGACATTATGAAATAGATACACAATAGATAATGTATCAAGCCTCTATATCTTTCACATATATAAACAAAACATCTTTGATGGATAGAACCAAAAATAATGATCTTATAAATTTTTATTATATATCATGATGACTAATGTATATATAGGAATAACTTATAAGCAAAGAAAAAAAAGAGCGAAGAAAGTGATACAAATAGAATCCTCTTCTATTTAGTAGTTTGTTTGGTTTGATTCATCCGACAAAAATTGTCTCAACCAATTGAACTAAGTTTGGTCAATTAAATTAAGTTCGATTGATTTTCAATTAATTTTTAATTTCAACTCAATTATAAACTAAAATAGAACCAAATCAAACTTCAAAATAGGATTAGTCCAAGCGATTGGTCGTTTACCCAAGCCATGCTGGACTGTTCTACTTGTTAACCCGAACAAATATTAAGAAAAAAGAAAAAGAAAAAGCAATAAAAAAAGGAAAAAAAACCGATCTTGGGCTTGCCCATCCTCTCCGTCGACAACGACGAAGAAGGCGCTGTACTTTTCCGTTCCCAGTCCCGCGAGTTCCGGGCCAACTTTCTCCGACAAGGCCTCCTGCACGGCGGGTAGGCTTCCCTCCCTCCCTCCCTTTCCCACATCGGCAGGCGATAGTAATTAGTATGTGAGCGTATCGTTCGTTAGAGGCATGAATTATTTGATTGGGTTGGTAGGTTATTGCATGACTAATGCTTTCCTCATAGTCTTTGCAAATTGGGGCAAGCTCTCTTTGTTACATACTTTTGATGTGATTTTGGTGGTGCTGATCATATATATATATGTATGTATGTATGTATGTATGATTGTGAAAAAAAAATAGAAAGGGAGAAAACCTAGAAGTTGTGATGAATTGATATCTTGTACTGGTGGTGTGGTGAAGATCAATATCATCCCATTTTTTATTTGGTTGGTAGTGAATTGGGCAGGATCTCTCCCTACTTCTGATGTAATTTGGTGGTGTTGATGATGAATGATATTTTTGTTACCAGAGAAAAAAAAACAGAAAATCAGGATTTAAGCAAATTTTGGCTAAGATCCCCCTCATAGGCAAACCATGAATTTGATGGATGCATTTTATGTTCTTCATAAATGGATGCTGTGTTTGATGTTTTTTTGTTTACTGGCTAGCGATTTCTTCATTTTATTGAGCTTAAACAGATTCTAAAGATCTTCTGTCCAAAGCTAACCAGGTTCACACTGTGCAGGGTGTTGAGTTTGACCCCGAAGACGTCTATATTATTCCTATTCCTATATCATATGAAACCCAGAAGCTTGACAGGCTATAGAGGGCAGTCACAGCATGAGCAGTGAGTTTCAGAAGGGTTCTGAATCTGAGACTCTTCACTCCCAAAATGTGCCAGATGCTGGTTTTCTTACCCCATTGTCTCCAAATATTATTATGTCTCAAAGTCCAGGTATGGTATTTTGCTCAGAGAAAAATTCTTCATCAAGGTTTTGAGTGAAATTAATTGCGCAAGTTCTTTCTATGCAATCTGTGTGTGTCTGTGTGTCTGTATTTGAGTTTTAGTTTAGAATAGAAAACGGTGTCCAAGAGTGAATGCTATTTTTCACCTCTGGTAAAAATTAGTGAAATTGCTTTTACTCTTGTATGCAGTCAAAAAGCAGCCTCGACAATGGGCTGCTTGGACACGTCAAGAGGAGGAAAGTTTTTTTAATGCGCTACGACAAGTTGGAAAGGTATTTTCTCAAGTGTGTAATCACTTCATTGGTTTCTTTAGTACATTCTTTTCATCGAATTTTTTCAGGACTTTGACAAGATTACACGCCGTGTACAAACAAAAAATAAGGATCAGGTACTAGACTTGTTTCATATGTGACTTTTTTTTTTTTCAATTTAGCCTGAATAACAAGAAAATTCTGACTAGCAAGAAGAGCCCAATATGTCTTTTCCACACTTTGTCAGTTTCTATGTGGGTGCTATGCCACTGAAAAGTATGTGCAGCTTGCTGGAAAGTGGCATGCTTTGCATCAGAACATTGTTGAGTTCTTTTTGCAGAAACACTGGCTTTCACAACCCTAATGGTTGATATCCTGTTACAAAAAAATGATTGATATTTTTCTTTGTCACATTAAATCCTGCTTATGGCAAAGCAACATGCCATTGATACTCTATTTTTAGGAGAATTCTGTTTACGGTTGTACTGCTAATCGTTTTAGTATTGTGTTTTGCTAATCGTTTTAGTATTGTGTTTTACGGTTCATTGTTGGGACATTGTGGTGTTCTTTCTCCTTGCACAAATTTTGTTATGTTGGATCCTGCTGATGGCAAAAGATGACATGATCATTTATACTATATTATGAGGGGAAATTCCACTTGCTGGTTTGCTCGTCTTTTCTGTGCTTGCACGTGCAGGTGATAAATTTATTGGTTGGCATTGTGGCCTTTTTTCTCATTCCACAAACTTTATATCTAATATAGAAGCTTGTTATATTCTTAATTGCAGTTCTTAAAATGAATTCTAATAAATTAGCTTTATGTGTGAGAACGTGTCATATTATCTGGCAACTTAAAATTTTCTATTTTCTGTGTTTGTACTTGTTTGTTATATTTCTTTTACAGCATATTTCAACTTCATATGCAGGTGTAGCATTATTACAGCCGCTTTTGTAGATGCATGAACAAAGCTATTATCTTCTAGTTTTAGTTTTAATATAAAATTTTATAAATTGGACGATTTTTCTTAAAAACGTTTTCAACTTATATGCAGGTAAGGCATTATTATTACCGCCTGATAAGGCGCATGAACAAGCTATTAGCTCCTGCTTTTAGTCTGAATACAAAAAATTCTAAGGATACGATTGCAGCAATGCTTAGATGGTGATTTTTTAGCACCTTATCTGTTTTTACTTTTGGGCATGCTTATGTATGATCAGGCTGTCGCATGTTTGCCATTTTTGGGTTTATGTTCAATTTATTTCATATTAGATTTGATGATTTATCAGGAATCTATTTATGTCTGAGTATCGATAAAAGGGTTCAATAAAATAGAAATATTATTAATATGCCTCATGTTTAGGTTGTGCCATATCAATGGTGAGCTACACCGATTTTGCAGTGTTAACATTGAAAATAAGTTTGTGAAATTCAGTAGGCACTTTTTTGTATCATGTGTATTTCCAACCCTTCACTTAGAAGGAATTAAATTTATGGATTGTTGATTTTGAATGGTTTTACATTCAATTTTTAGAACTGAGTTTACATTTCCGAACCTATGTGGCAGGTGGTCTCTACTTGAAAAACACAGCTGTACGGCATCAAAATTGCACTTAAAGCCACGAAGGTTTAAGATGTTTCTTGAGGCTTTGGTGAGTTTTCTGCTAACTAGTGTCATTGCATTTTACTTATTGGCATTTTTCTATATGTGATTTGTCATCACTTCAATACTATTTACACCTATAAATTTTTCTTTTTTACCACTGAAGGAGCACCAGCTTTTGAAAGATAGAAGAAGAAATAAAAAGAAGCGACCTTCACGAGGAGATGACTGTTCTTTGTTATCTGCGGCCACAACCTTTTCTCTTCTCAGTAAATCACGTGGGAATGATATCCAGCCAACAAAACTGTTATTTGTTGATGGACAGAGCATGCAAAAATTTTGCCTGCAAAAGGTGTTTCTTCCTTGAAACGCAGCATAAATATTAGTTGCACCGACCATGACAAGCTAAATGTAAAAATTGTGCGACAGAGGCGAAAAGAAGGTAATGGTCTATTGTAGAAACAGTGTTCACTAGTTTTTACATATATGCAAACCGTGTGTATTATGGAGGAAATGGTTTCTTTGTAATTGTCAGTTATGCCTTTCAGATTTTTTTAATTAACCATTATTAAGATTCATAGCCCATAAATTGGCTTGCATTGTCTACTTGTGGTTTACATTAACATCTAGTTCATGCAATGCAAAAATATTTTATAAATATGGTATTCTCTTTCTGATCAAGTTATGATGTTTTAGCTAATTATGATGATTCGTGCATCTGTTTTTTTGTTATTGTTATATCTGCGGTTGTTTAATGGTCCCTTCTTTGTCTAAAAGGTACTGCCTCATCTGCATCATATAGAAAATGGGAGAAAGCAGCAATTGCTGGCGTGAATTTGGTTGCAGATGCAGCAGAGCACTTGGAGAGAAAAACGAGCAGTGATAAAAATGACAGTGCGGGTGTGAATGATGCAATAAATGACGAGTTGGCTTCAAACTTTCAACAGAGTGGTAATTAACTCTAACATTGCATATTACTGTGGTGGGGGAAGAGGGCTAGGAAGTTCAAGAGGAAGGAATGAGGGTACTTACCTCATTCTTGGGTGGTAACCTTAGAAGTGGCAGATTCGTTGCACATGCCCCATCTTTTCCTCTTTAAACGTCCAAATCTTTTCTTTCTTCTTCCTCACACATGGACATTCTCTCTTGTAGATTATTTTTTAAAGATATAGAAAGTAAGTTGGTAAGCTTTTTAGAATTGTATGCAGATTTATTGCCGCCTTCGACCATCGAGGGTGTATGCCTACAACAGAACAGTGCTCCAATGAGTACACTGCCTTCTATGAAACTAAAACTCCAGTTGTTTCCAGTGGATGAGGACACTCGAAGGACATTGGAAAAGGTGAGAAAAGGAAGAATGCAAAAATTTTATTGTTTTCCATCAGAAATTATTTTCACTTGCATGCAATTTACGTTTTCATAATTTCTTTCACAGGATGAACATAATCCACATTTGGAGTTGACACTTAGTGCTCGCAAGAAAATGTCATCAGTTTTGGATCACTTAAAACGTAAATGGGGAAATTCTACCATCAGAATTTCTGGAGAACTGGCTCTGCTTCCATACACCATTCAGCTGGAAGCCTTATCAACGTGTCAAAAATGGACAAGTGATACTCTGTCTACTGCTGCTGATGTATATACTGCTATTGGATGTCCTAGTGTATTTCGCCTAAGGTTTGAACTTCTTATTTGCTGCTACACCTTTTTACGTTTCAATCAATTGTCACTAAAGTTGTCCTCTCATCTTATGTTAATTTTGTGAACTGGTTTTTGGGAATTCTCCTCTCTATCTTGAGCTGTCATATCTATTCCTTGCTAGTGATAAAATCAAAATGTTTTAATTTGATGATGAGCTCTTCAGTTGAGTAGATTCTAGTGGATCTCAAAAGAATGAGTCAATAGCTTGGTATACCCTGGATGGCCAAGCTTACTGTGCTTTAACCATTTTTTTATACAAACAACTGTCAATCATGAATATGGTAAATTGTTTGTTCTATTATGTGAAAGGTATGGGTGGCTTGCAAATCTGGTGAAGTCCATGCCACTGTCAGCGCCTTCCGCTCCACCACAATTCAATGGCCTTCTGCAACAAACTAATGCCCAAGAAGCGAACGCTAAGGTTAGAACATGTGAAAACCATTCCATTAATGATCCCACTGTGGAACTTGTGAACTCCCAAAAGCATCATTTAGTGTCAGAAGCTGATGAAACTGGTCTTCAGTTGTCTAAAAGTATGAATGATTGTTTGCCTACCAACTACGGAGAACAATATTTGGAATCTTTGACTGAAAGACCCAATATGTTGCAGTTAAGGGAAGATAACGGCTGTCAAAGCATGGCTGAACGATGTGAAGACATGGTAATCTCCCTATCTGTACATATTGTCATTGTGTTCTTAAGTTCATGGAGTTTGATTGTGTAAACTTCTTGTACATTTACAATGTATATTTCTGAGTATCGATTATTAGCAATCTTTGTCTTACATGTTGCCTAGTGTTGGCCATAACCACATCTCCTGTGAATGGAAACCAATTTTTTTAGCTCCTATATTTTTTATTAATAAATTTCAGCTGTGCTCCTGATCATAACATTTCTTTCCTAGTTCATTGTATTGCATTGGCCATTATGGAATCTGCAACTTTTGACATGATTTATTGCTTTTGGTTTCACAATGTCAATGTACCATATCTAAGTACTTAAGTACTGACTTTGAGGCTTTTAGCAGCAGGAAAATATGGCAACTGGCTGTGGTGTTCTATTTTCGGCTGGAGAGTGGGCTGATACTCTCACGAACATAAGCATTAGTGATGTTTTTTCAGAAGCATGTAGAGCTGCAGAAACAGGCTGTGGGAAGCCACAAACTGTATCTTGTTCTCAGAGCTTGTTTAACTTTGATTCATTCGATGCAACCATTGCTTCTCATGTGCATCATACTTCTGAGTCAGCTGCAAGTCATTTGCCTATTTGGGATGGTGAGGAGACTTGTGATGGATTTTTGTTCCGAAAGGTACAAACCACTGCTGGCAATGCCTCATCTCCAATCGGCAAGGATGTGAACAACTGCTCTGCTACCCCTCACACTGATTTGAATGCTTGCCTCGACAAAATTGAGGAGGTAGATTCTTTTTATATTGTTGGTTGTTTTAAAGTCATTTACAAAAATTTGTCCCAGACTGGGTGTTTTCATGAATGTAATTTTGGATAGTATTCATTTCTGCCATTTATGACTTAAATGTCTCAGAAAGTGTCTATAAGAAACAAGTATAATTATGCAGGTCCCTGAAATTGGTCAATCTGGGGATCCTTCAAAGACCGATGCCGTGGAAGACACAGTTCCTGATAGGCAGAGGGAAGATACTCTTGATAAGAACCAGACTTTAAGCGAAATATATTGGGTATGTGATTAATGAAGTCTCAGGTTGTATGTTGTGAGAATTATGGTGATGTCCAGAACTGATGTTTGTCTTTCGTTTGCATGACTGTCCTTTTGGGGTATCTTCCTTGCTTTTGATTGTTCCATGCCTTTCTGTTACAGCCTGATTCTTTAGGACCTTTGGATCTGGAAGTCAGTTCTTTTCATTACCACGAACCAATTCTTGGAGATAGCATGAGCCCGAGCGGATTGAGTCGTTTGATAGCAAGTAGTCTTGATGCCTTCCAGAACTCATTTTTTAGCTCCTAACAGGAAAGAAGTGCTTCACAATCTTCCTTCAGGAAATTATATGAACGCACTTGATGAAGATTGAAGTGGTTGCCAAACACATGTACATGTTAACCCATAGACGAAATTAGTTTGTCAATGATGTAATTCATGTTGCACCAGGTGTGCTGCAAAGAGTAAAAGCTCGGTGATCTCAAATGTTTGTATAAATGTATTTCTAATCTCTAAATTCTGACTATATTGTAATTAACAAAAGAAAATGTTAATGAGAGCTAGCCTTATTTTTTACTTTAATGGCAGGCTTTCTTCTCTAATTTGGTTTACATCTGCAAGCAATTGAACCATGTAGATCATGTACAAGACAACCAAACAGTTGCCCAGAAAAAATTTTGATAGACTTGAATGGGAAGAATCAAATTGAGAAGCAGATCTTCTCTAATCAATATGAAAGTGTTCGTGGATTGCCTAGATTCCAAGAAAAGCACAAAGGGATTTGATCAATCAAGAACCGAAGACAAGTTGCTTAATTCCTTTCTTTTTGGAGGGCAAGCTATTACATGTCATTGATGGAGTAGCAATTGTTTTTATGTATAAGTTCGCATCCATTTCCAAGCTAAAACTTCAAAAAAATGGCACTCTGATCTTTCAAGCAAGCTTTCAGCCATTGTAATGCTAAATTTTAAGTTTTTTTTGGGTCAATATAGTAATTACGTCTCTAAATGTCTCTGGTTTATATTTGAAAATTTTGTCGTGTTAATATTGATTAATAACAAAGCTTATTAGTATGTTGTTCAACATCTTGAAAGTGTAATAATGCCTTTTGTATGAGTAGTTGTAATTAAAAAACCAACTTCCAAAAGTTGAATTGAACAAAAATTTCCAAGTTGCAGAGGTGAAGATGATGAAAATGAGGGTGGTAATGATGTGTTCCCAGAGCCACTGAAGCAGATATGGAGCAAGGTGGAGCTAAGGTCTGCCCTTGTTGGGAGCCTTATCATACAAATCACTCTCATCCTATTTGCCCGCCATAGGAAACGAATGAGCAATGCACTCCTCATCTTCATCCTCTGGGTTGCCTACCTGCTTGCTGATAGCATGGCTGCTTGCTTCTCTGTGTCTTTGCCTTGGGCCATGTCTCTGGCACAGAGAATGACTCCAAGTCCAGCCAGAAGGACAATGATGACCTCCTTGGCTTCTGGGCACCATTCCTCTTGCTACATCTTGGTGGCCCTGACACTATTGCTGCTTTCTCTTTAGAAGACAACTAGCTCTGGACAAGGCATTTCTCACTCTTGCATCCCATGTCTTTCTATCAATATATTCTTTCATCCGTTGTTTAATTACCATTAGGTTGGTAGCACCTTCTTGCCTTGTGTTCATTGCTGCTGCTTTCTCTTGAAGACAGCGAGCTCTGGAGAAGGCATTTCCTCACTCTTGCATCCCGTGTCTTTCTATCAATATATTCTTTCATCCGTTGTTTAACCAACTCATTAGGCTGGTAGCACCTTCTGCCTTGTGTTCATTGCTGGACTGATCAAATATGGGGAGAGGACTTGGGCACTGAGGTATGCTAGCAAGGAACATTTTAAAGATGTGCTGCTGGCATCCACAGAAGGCAGATGAGAACTACTTCAATTTGGTGAAGTTCTATGCATTCTCCAGTGGAGGGACCCTGCAAACTTGGAGCTTGAGGAATTTGTCATACTCTTACTCTTCTGCTACGCTGATCGATCTCCTTCGATGAGATATTAAAAAGCGACTGCCGGGTTTGTCAGGCTCAAGGAGACGTGGGAGAAGGGGTACCACACCAAGATTATAAGCTTCGCGCCGGAGCTCGTGGATTTCATCTGCAAGGAGATCAAGAGCAATGTGATCAACTGCAAGGACCCAAGTGAGTACAGGCAGCTTTACAGCCACAGAGGTGAGTAAGCGTTGCAAAATTATGGCTTCCGTGGAGAATTAGGTTGGAGTTTTGACGGGAAGTTTGATGAATGCATCTAGTATGGCATGTTGCAACTTATTTGTGCCGTAATGCTTCCAACTCTAATCCACCAACTGAACCTTCAGAGGTGAGCAAATACATCTCTGATTACATGTTGCATCTTGTCGTGAATCTTCCAGACATGGTGACTGCTGGAATTGGAGATATCAGATTCAAAGATACTTATGAAGAGGTAAACTATTTCATGAAGGATGAGACTATAAACAATGAAGGTCATGCCTCCCAGGTACGGCTTGACAAAAGAAGTGTTCTGGGCATGCCTGTTGTGAAAGGTAAGAACAGATCAGTGTTGTACGAAGCTGGGAAACTTGCCGCTCTGTTGAGGAACATCAACAGCCCAGACATTGAATGGAGTATAATTAGCCAAGTGTGGATGGAGATGTTGTCCTACGCTGCTAGCCATTGCAGGGGTACAACCATGAACAGAAGCTCAGTTCTGGGGGCGAGCTGCTCACCTTCGTATGGCCGTTAATGGCGCATCTGGGCATTGTGGAACAGTTACGGGTTCAAGATGACAGCACCAAGGTAAAACTAGTGGTGCAGAAGTAGCCTTCTAAGAGTTCCGAGTTTTCCGGAGCAAATTATGTTAAATTTTGGATATATATATATATATATATGAATATATTATATATTATTATTATTAAAGTTTGATTTAAATTAAATTAATTTATTAAAATTAAAATTAACGAGTCATTAATATTTAAAATAGGTATAAATAAATGTGTAATCTCTAATTTATGATAAATTAAACTAAAATTATAAAAAATAAAGATAATTATAATTATAAGGATAAATATAGTTATGGTCTCTAAATTCACCTAGTAATTTTTCTTTTCGGTATTTTATTATCTAGAAATTTTAATTTTAGAGAACCGATACTGAATTTGAAAAATTAAAACTTAAAAAAATTAAGAATCGTTTTGTTTTTATGGATTCTAGGTACACTTTCATTATTAAATTTTATTTTCTTGATGATT
>JAURVB010011662.1:0-18529 GCA_033002965.1 Piper betle | reverse complement strand
TCACGCCGACCAAGGTTGCCAATAAGGGAAAATACAACATTTTAAATAATTATATGGACCTGGATAGTTCATATGTAAACCTGCAACTGTGACCAACAATCCTAATATGAACGAGAACATAAAATTATACATAAGTATAATTTTATTTGAGTAGAAACACATGCAATTAAATGACCAATATATATTATTATTAAAATTCAACAACATAAAACATGCAACATTCAACAATCTTAAATATTAAATTATTCATGTGACATAATCATTTAAGTCCTACTTTACATTTTAAATTAATTATCTAATCATAATTCACACTTCACTAATGATAAAATAACCATTTAATTACTTAACCAAGGTTAATTACTAAGAGCCTCGAGAATTGATAATAGGGATTATATTAAATTGTTTCATTTAATTATACAACTTAGTGGTTTTATCACTAACGTGGAATTGCCTCTGCAGGTGAACAACTTTGGACTAAAGAATAAAAGTGTGGTTGGTGTTTCTTTTATCAACCATGGTTTGGTGAATTGATAATAAATTGGACCTCCTTTGTATTCTCTTGTGTTATAAATGTGGCTATGGGAAACGGTCTGAGACTGTGAGACTTTGAGTTAGTTTATTTTATGCATTGTCACATGCTATCAGAAAACATTTTATTTTTATGATTTATAAATTCTAGACTTATTGCTGTATTAGAATTCATGTTCTTGAAGTTATGGTTACATCAATTATATATTATGTAACACCCAGGCCGGTTCGGGCGGGTCATTACAAAAATGAGAAGACAAGGAAATGAGAAGATAAAGAATCTTGGCATAGGGAATTAAATAGGTGTACATGAATGTATGTATAATTAATAGACCACGATTATGTGGTATGGACTATTAATGCGACATGACTCATGTTATTTTTATGGCTCTAATTAAATTGTACTTACAAAAATTCATAACTTTTGTAACAGTATAATACTAAAAAAATCTTTAAATGAGTATGAAATCACATACATCAGGAAGTGATGTGACAGTAAGCCAAAGGTCATATCGACTTACATATCTGACAACAACTTGATACTAAATACATGACTAAAATGCCCACCCCTTTCTTTGTAAGACCCACATAGAATATGCCACTGACATGGGTAAAGCCAAAACAACTCACGTGTAAATGGCCGTATTAACTACTTCTAAAATACAACGCATGCCAAATAAAACCATACAAATAGGCACCCACATGAGCCAAACCCTTCAAAACCATTGCACCGAGCAACACAACTCTCCCCTAGAACAAAGGGCCAAAATCTAATTCAAAACAAGTTGAACCAAAAAGCAAATTAAATTAAACCAAAGGCCAAACCAAACCGAACAACAAAGAAAATTATAATCCCAAGGACACGAACTTTAGAATCTCACCTCCTCAAAAAAATTCTGTCCTTGGGGGTACCCCAAGAACTGAGAACAATACTCAAAACCCAAACACGCCACACGAGTAGCAACAAAGAAAATACCTCAATTCAAAGCCGAAACCTCAAACAAGCTAGGATGACACTTCTACAAACCATCTTGAAACTCTTAGGTGTATTCCTCGACACATCTATGGCCCCCACTGTACCCAAACTAATTTCACTACCTTATTGCAAAGCTTCTTTTCCTAACAGTAAAGAATACGCAATAATTGCTACTTATATGGCAAGTTTGGCTGCAACTAAATCTCTTTATAACTGATAATATGAGATGGATCTAAAATATACCTCATCAGCATGGAACTATGGAATACTGGATGAACTATTGATAAATGAGGAGGGATAGCCAACTCATATGCTACCTCACCAACCCGCTTCAAAATAGGAAATGGTCCAATATACCTCGGGCTAAGTTTTCCTTCTTCCCAAATCTCATGTTTCCTTTTAAAGGTGACACCTAGAGGAACACAAAGTCATTAACCTTAAATTCGAATTCTTAACGTCTCAAATCAGCATAGGACTTCGATCGATCTTGAGCCGCTTTCATTCTTTTTCTTATCTAAGCTATAACTTTTGAGATTGTCGAACCATATCCTGTCATACCACCATTGGTTCACTACTGTCAATCCAACAAGATGGTGATCTGCAAGATCTTCCATACAATGCCTCAAACTTTTACATACCAATGCTTGCCTGTTAACTTGTAAGAATACTCTACCAACGGTTGGTGTTCCTCCTAACTACCATTAAAATCTAAAATGCACGTTGTAAACAAATCCTCTAATATAAATAGTACATTGAGATTGTCCATCTATTTGTGGATGAAAAAGAGTATTAAAAGACAATTAAGTACCCAACACTTCCTAAAATGCTGCCCAAAATTTAGAAGTAAATCTCAAATCATAACCCAACACTATCCCTCTTGGCACTCCATGATACCTCACCATCTATAAGATATACAACCTTGTCAATTTCGTAGTGTGCAGTCCATCCTAATTGGAATAAAATGATTAGATTTGGTCAGTCTATCAACAATTACCCAAATAGCATCATGACGATTTTCGGACTTTGGCAAACTAGAGTCAAATTCATACGGAATACATTCCCAATTCCATTTTGGAATCGCTAGAGGATGTAGAGTACCCTGACCTCATATACTTTGCCATAATCTACTCACAAGTTAGACACTTTTGCACAAAATCAATTATATCTTTGTTCATACCTGGCCACAAATATATTCTTTTTACATCATGATACATCTTTGTAGCTCTACGAAGCACAACACTTCTAGAAGCATGTGCTTTGAAAAGGATATAACTACAAAGATCAAGAAAATCTATAACTTGAGGAACATAAAGTCAACTATTCAATCAAAATAATTCATCATTACTCTTAGAAAATCCTAGATAAGCTTGTACAGAGATCCACTGATTTAGCAACACATCTCTTTCTAGTGCCAATTACACAAGGTTTTATTGTCAATTAAGCCATCATGGTTATAATATCTCCATCTCTGAGCTGAGTTGGATAACGACTCTAAGTATCAACCACCATATTAGCCTTACCTCTTGATAATCAATCTTAATATCTAATCAGACAAGAATTCCACCCATCTCTTTTGCCTATTATTGTAGTCTTTTTGGGTTAAGATATACTTCAAACTTTAATGCTATGTCATTAACTTGAATGAAGTTCCATACAAAAATTATCTCCAAGTGTTCAATGCATGAATCACCATGGCGGACTCCAAATCATGAGTTGGATAATTCTTCTCATGTGGCTTTATTAAATGAAACAAATCAATATAATCCCTATTATCATTTCAGTCGTTTATTATTATTATTATTATTATTATTATTATTATTATACATATACAAGTCTTTAGTAATTATCTCTCAGGTCATTCTGAGATTAGTGATTTGTCTCTCAGGTCAGTCTAAGATTAGTAAAAGTTGTCTCCCAGCTCATTCTGAGATTAGGTGGTCTCCCAATTCATTTTGAGATTAGTCATGGTCTCCCAGTTCATTCTGAGATTAGAAATTGTCTCCCAGCTCATTCTGAGATTAGGTGGTCTCCCAATTCATTTTGAGATTAGTCATGGCTCCCAATTCATTCTGAGATTAGAAATTGTCTCCCAGCTCATTCTGAGATTAGGTGGTCTCCCAGTTCATTTTGAGATTAATCAAAGGTCTCCCAGTTCATTCTGAGATTAGAAATTGTCTCCCAGCTCATTCTGAGGATTAGGTGGTCTCCCAATTTATTTTGAAATTAGTCATGGTCACCCAGTTCATTCTGAGATTAGAAATTGTCACCTAGCTCATTTTTGAGATTAGGTGGTCTCCAAATTCATTTTGAGATTAGTCATGGTCTCCCAGTTCATTCTGAGATTAGAAATGGTCTCCCAGCTCATTCTGAGATTAGGTGGTCTCCCAATTCATTTTGAGATTAGTCACGGTCTCCCAGTTCATTCTGAGATTAGAAATTGTCTCCCAGTTCATTCTTGAGATTAGGTGGTCTCCCAATTCATTTTGAGATTAGTCACGGTCTCCCAGTTCATTCTGAGATTAGAAATTGTCTCCCAGCTCATTCTGAGATTAGGTGGTCTCCTAATTCAATTTGAGATTAGTCATGGTCTCCCAGTTCATTCTGAGATTAGAAATTGTCTCCCAGCTCATTCTGAGATTAGTGCCGATAAGGCTACCAGTTTGGGAAAATATAACATTTCACATAGTTATACCAGTTTGGGGAAATACAACATTTTATATAATTATTCCAGCTTGGGAAAATACAACATTTCAAATAATTATACGAATAATACAATATTTCAAATAATTATACGAACACACATAGTAATTTTAAAAGGTGCGGCCCCGTCTCGGACTAAGTCAATTCCTTAACCCCGATTGCGTTACAGCGCATGGTGGCTGAATTTGGGCTTAGGCCGACCAGAGGCTGCCAACAAGGGAAAGTACAACATTTCAAATGATTATACGGACTTGGATATTTCGAACTCGTAGCTGCGAACAATGTTCCTAATCTGAACGAGAATATAAAACTATACATAAGTATAATTTTGTTCGAGTAGAAATGCATGCAACTAAATGTCTAATATATATATATATATATCAATATTAAAATTTTGACAACATATCATGTAACAATTCAAAAATATTAAATATTAAATTCTCAACAAATCTAGTGAGATAATTAATTATTCATGTGATATAATCATTTAAGTCCTACTTTACGTTTTAAATTAATTATCTAAATTATAATTAATACCTAACTGTTGATAAAATAATTATTACTAATAAACAAGTATTTAATTTTCATTTGCGGTAATAATTACCTAACCCTGATCTTGATGATTTAGTTTACGGTTTTAATTTTTCATCGCTATTATTATTTATAGCAATTTAATTAATTAAGTCGTTCGATTAAATTAATTAAATATATTTGCATTATTCTAATTCAAAGATATTACTAATACAACTTTTCTAAATTATTCAAGTCAATAAAGTTTCGAAGTTTATTTATTTTCATTATTCTATTTAGGTTTAATGCTAGTGATTGCTACCTCACTATAGTTTAATAACCCATTTTCTACATTACTAACTCGTTATTAAAATAATTACTTTATTTACCTAATATTAAATTTAATATAGTAAAGGTAAAATCTTTATTTTATTAATTACTTACAACTGTCTGATTTAATTGAATCGCTTGTTGTGTCGATTAATTATTGACCTTTTATCATTACCGTTATTTTTATTATTTTTATTACTCGTGGCGATTTCGTACAATAATTAATTAGTTTAGTAACTTTAATCCATAACCCATTAAAATAATTATTTTAACGATTTAGTACATGTTCGTACTATTTTTAACTCTAGTTGGTATCGAGTCAGGTGTTATTTACGAGTTGGTATTATTATTTAACTCAAGCTGTGTCGAGTCAAGCATTATTTACAAGTTTGCCACCCAAGGTAATTTTCTTCTTCTTCTCTTCTCCCCTGGCGCCATCCCATGTTCCCGGCAGCAGCCACCCTCCAGCCGCCGCCGGCGATCGCCTCTGGCGGCCGTCAATCATCCCCGCCCATCCCCGCCATGCGCGGCGACAGGTGTCGCCCCGGCCAACTCCAGTCGCCTTCCAATTGCGGTGAAGCCTACATCGCTTGCCTAGCGGCGTGCTCGCGCTCGCTCGATTCCGACCGCCGGCGAGTGTCACCGCCTCAATAGGGGTTGTTGCCTCGACACCCTCGACCCCCTATAGACCTTCCCTGGCCAGTTTGGAGCCCGTCGCCTTTGTTTTTGCCGCCGTCCTCTATTTTTTTCCATTTACCTCCCCAAGCCAGCATCCACACATGTGAGATCAACCCTACACTAATTGACGAAGAGAGTAGGATCTTCTTTTCGGCGTCGGAATGACCATTGCCACCGATTTCCGGCGAAAACTTTGCCTGTGCTTGCCCATCTCGCCGAAACAGTGGACTCATCGGCCAATAGTCGTGCTTAGTTCTTTCTTGTTGATTTTATACTTTTAATCCTCACGATTATAAGCTTATTATCAAATTAAAATATGCATGCAAAAAAATTAAGAAGAGGGAGATAGGAAGAATACATAAGCAAGGAAGACGACGCCGGTAAGGAAGAGGCCGAAGAAAATGCGAATGAAGGCTAGGGTGGAGGACGTCCTTCATAAAATAAAATAAAATGACGGCTAGGGTATGTGAAAACACCCGTATTTCATTTAACCGGGTAACCGGTAAATAATAAAATATAATAATTAATTAGGTAGAATTAACCGGATTTTGGATATAACACGTTCGGTCCTTCCCGAACCACGTTTGCGTCTTTTTTGTTTTTTTTCCACGGTCTTTACAGCCACCGTCCGAGTAGCACAACTACCATCCGTGATGCTCAACTGCCACCTGTGATGCACAACTGCCACCTCTGATGCACAACTGTCGTCCGTGATGCACAACCACCGTTCATATATTTCACTAACAGTCGATCGAGTAGAGCAGTTATTGTGGAAGTAAGAGCTTCGCAGTTACCTCAATTCTACAGTAGGACAACTACTTAAGGATGTTCTTAACATTGCATAGAGGCCTGCATGTCATAGTTTCGGAGCAGAGTAGGGGTCAGAGATTGAGGACAAGATATAACTACGGTAACATCAGCTAGACAGAGGCAAGAGTTAGTCGTGCTAGGAATTATTTGGATGTGATGGCCACATGATTGACTTCACCAGCCATCTTGCATACCATCGCCTTGACCTGATCATCCCACGTCAAATGTGTTGGGCAAGATAGTGTTAGTGATGGTCTTATAGAGATCAGCAGAGAGTGACAGTCTTATAGAGATCAGCAGACAGTGTTAGTGAGTCTTTTAGAAGAAGTATATGGATAGTGTTCGAGAATAGGGCGAGTATGACCTCCAGATGAGATGGCCATAGTGGTCAAATTGTTCAGTTACCATAATAGCAGATGCATGAGTTATAGCCAAGGTCTACAGATAGCCAAGGTCTGACTGCATGGACAGTCAATGCTAGTGTGACCTCAACCAACGAGAGGAGTTTGACTCTATTAAAATTTTGGGCATAGATGATGGGTTTAGTGAGGAGTGTCCATTAGGAAACATTGTTTCCCTTGTCTTTTACCATCCATCAATTAGGTTCTTACCCTGAGACATAGGATTTAGCCTTTGTGCCGAGTATACAAGGCACCTTCATGTAATTGTCTAAGACTCTATAGTTTAGGCAGCCGATGACAGACTAGTGTAACCCCCAATCCGAAGTTTATCTCGCAACCCGGACCTGTGAACCCACACAAGGATCGAACTACTCGTAAATCGACACTTTGCCAACCCAATCCCTAAACAACACGACATCAACCCTCTAATATCTCAAGATGGAGCACGCTGCTAATGCGCAAACAATATATGAATGAGATGCAAAACCCTAGCAGGATACTATGTGAATGTTATGATGATAGCCACATCAATAAAAGTATTTACCAAAGAATCGAAAAGACCGTTGCTCGAGCTCAACTGGTCAAATGGATCATCAATGCGAGGAAGTAGGGTACCGCAGCGCCTCACATGAGCACCATGTCAAGCATGACGCAGCATCCTATAGTCGATGCTTAAACGACAAGCTTCCATCCTTCTTCTTCACTTTTCTTCAAACAAACACCAAGAGCCTCCCCACGGCGACACCCTCTCTGCTCTGGACACACAAACAACCTCATCCCAACAGCAGTCTGCCATTCGCTCCTTTGAGCTCACAGAGTCTCCAGTGGTGCCTATCCGATGATGGGGTTCCAGAGATGGTGATACGAAAGGTCCCCGAGCATCTGTAAATCCAATAAAAGCAAAGATCGACCTCACCCTTCAGCATGTGGAAGCAATTCCGGGTGATCTCATCTGAAAAGACATCTGCAACCTCCCCCTGACAACTGGAACTCAATCCCAAGACTCCGCTTGTCCCCGAGCCTATTCTATTCCACCAACACCAAGAAGCGGCCATCAACACCCCACTAACCCCCGTCCAACTATCTCACTACATTCTGATAGGAGATCCAGTCTTTCTCTCTGTTTCTGCCGCTTGACCGTGGAAAAGAAAAGGCGCTCTTCCATGTTCAAAAAGTCACCCATCTTCTTCCGGTAATTTATTAGCGCTCCCTGCTCGCGGCATCTCAATCCATCAAGAAGATTCACATTCGAACTCGTTCATCTTGTCAACGACAGTAGGCTGACCGTCCGGATGCCTCCTCAACGGTGGCTCGCATGCTATCCTCACCTGAAGAAGTTCCTGATCGGGCTACGCCGATGCAGCTGAGAACTGATGCCAATCAATTCTGATGAAATCCGATGAAGAAAGCCTCTTTGCATCTAGTTTCTGCAGAAGACCTCAGAGGAGAGAATCACACCGACGCGGTCCGGGAAGGACCGAACGTGTTATATTCTTTACCTGGTTAATCTACCGGTTAATTATTTACCCATTTTATTATTTACCCGGTTACCCGGTTAAGTGAAATACGGGTGTTTTCACATACCCTAGCCGTCATTTTCATTTTTATAAATTTTGAAAGAGGACGTCATTTTTCACATACGGGTGTAGGGGCGTCTTCCTCACCTTAGCCGCCTAGTTCTCCTCTTCCTTGCCGGTGTTTCTTCCTTGCTTGGGTATCCTTCCTATCTCCCTCTTCTTCATTTTCTTGCATTCATATGTCTTTTTAATTGATAATAAGCTTGATAAACATGAGAATTAAAGTCTGAAATCAACAATAACAACTAAAACTAAACTGGAAAATGGAATTTCGCCATGGCCGACGGGTCTGAAGTTGGGCAATGATAGGCGACTGTAAACAAAGATTTCAAGGCAGCCCTCACACCCCCGACGACCTCTCTGGCTGCTGGGTCGAAGGGTGGCGTCGCCTTGTCCCTGGGTTCCGATGGGTGGCGGAATTTCAGTGGTTATGGGCGGAGTTGTAGTGTGCGACGCTGTGGGAGATTCCAGACGTCCAAGCCAGATTGCTGGCCAAAGACTCACGCCGTGCATGCTCGCAGCGCTTGGCCTTGACGTTGGGTTGTCGTGCAGGGAGAAGGGAAGTGTTCCCGGCGGTGCTGCTGGCCGGACGGAGTACACCTTGCAGTCCCGGCGGTGCTGCTGGCCAGGAGTCCGCGCCTTGGTGCAGAACGGAGTTTGACGTGGGTAGTTGCTGTAAAGCACAAGCTTTATGCTTCCAATTGGATTGGTAGGGAAGGGAGTGAAGGACGTGGTCTGGTTTTGGGTTGAAGAGGAAGATATCAGGCCTGGTTTGGTGCAGGACGTCGCCTTGGATAGCTACTGTAAAACATGGACGTTAGGCTTCATCTTTGCCTGTTTTTATGTTGTTGTTGATGTCTTGTTGGGATGTTTATATGGTTGTTCAATTGGGTTGCTGGGGAATTGAAGAAGGACGTGACCAGTGGTGGTGCCAAGGTCTGGTTTTGGTGCAGAGAAAAATGGTGACGGGAAGAAGAGAAGAAGAAGAAGGGCGGTGGCAATTCTGTAAATACTGATTGACTCGATACCGACTCGAGTTAAAAATAATACGAACTCGTAATAAATCTTTAAAAATAATTATTTTAATGGGTTATGGGTAAAGTTACTAAACTAACTAATTATTGTATGAAATCGCCACGAGTAATAAAAATACGGTAATGATAAACGGTCGATAATTAATCGGCGTAATTCAAGCGATTAAATTAAATCGGAGGGTTATAAGTAATTAATAAAATAAAGATTTTACCTTTACCATATTAAATTTAATATTAGGTAAATAAAGTGATTATTTTAATAACGAGTCAGTAATGTAGAAAATGGGTTATTAAACTATAGTCGGGTAGCAATCACTCGCGTCGAACCTAAATAGCATAATGAAAATAAATAAAGTTCGAAACTTTATAGAGTCGAATAATTTAAAATAATTGTATTAATAATATTTATGAATTAAAATAATACAAATTATTTTAAATAATTTAATTGAACAACTTAATTAATTAAATTGCTGTAAATAATAGTAGCGATTAAAAATTATAACCGTCAACTAAATCATCAAGATCGGGGTTAAATAATTATCACCGCAAAGGAAAATTAAATACTTGTTTATTAGTAATAATTATTTTATCAACTGTTAGGTATTAATTATGAGTTAGATAATTAATTTAAAATGTAAAGTAGGACTTAAATGATTATATCACGTGAATAATCAATTATCTCACTAGATTTGTTGAAAATTTAATATTTAATATTTTTGAATTGTTACATGATATGTTGTCAAAATTTTAATAATGATATAATATATATTAGACATTTAGTTGCATGCATTTCTACTCGAATAAAATTATACTTATGTATAATTTTATATTCTCGTTCAGATTAGGATCATTGGTCGCAGCTGCGAGTTCGAAATATCCAGGTCCGTATAATCATTTGAAATGTTGTATTTTCCCAAACTGGTAGCCTTGTCGGCCTAAGTGCCAGATTCGACCACCATGCGCTATAACGTAATCGAAATGTTGTATTTGTCCCAAACCGGTTGCCTTGTCAGCACTAATCTCAAAATGTAACTATGTATGATCTGTATAATCTCAAAATGAACTGGTATGACCATGACTAATTATTCAAAATGAATTGTAGACCATTTAATCTCAAAATGGTATACTTGAGAGACAATTGTTGTATATCTCAGAATGAACTGGAGAACATGACTAATCTCAAAATGAATTGGGAGACCACCTAATCTCAGAATGAGCTGGGAGACAATTTCTAATCTTAGAATGAACTGGGAGACCATGACTAATCTCAAAATGAATTGGGAGACCACCTAATCTCAGAATGAGCTGGGAGACAATTTCTAATCTCAGAATGAACTGGGAGACCATGACTAATCTCAAAATGAATTGGGAGACCACCTAATCTCAGAATGAGCTGGGAGACAATTTCTAATCTCAGAATGAACTGGGAGACCATGACTAATCTCAAAATGAATTGGGAGACCACCTAATCTCAGAATGAGCTGGGAGACAATTTCTAATCTCAGAATGAACTGGGAGACCATGACTAATCTCAAAATGAATTGGGAGACCACCTAATCTCAGAATGAGCTGGGAGACAATTTCTAATCTCAGAATGAACTGGGAGACCATGACTAATCTCAAAATGAATTGGGAGACCACCTAATCTCAGAATGAGCTGGGAGACAATTTCTAATCTCAGAATGAACTAGGAGACCATGACTAATCTCAAAATGAATTGGGAGACCACCTAATCTCAGAATGAGCTGGGAGACGATTTCTAATCTCAGAATGAGCTGAGAGACGACTTTTACTAATCTCAGAATGACCTGAGAGATAATTACTAAAGACTTGTGTAATAATAATAATAAATAACGATGTGAAATGATAATA
Organism: Piper betle; assembly: GCA_033002965.1. Classification (NCBI taxonomy): domain Eukaryota; kingdom Viridiplantae; phylum Streptophyta; class Magnoliopsida; order Piperales; family Piperaceae; genus Piper; species Piper betle. The sequence goes on along the minus strand of JAURVB010011662.1, from coordinate 7,113 downwards.
GGGATTATATTGACTTGTTTCATTTAATTATGCGGCTTAGTGGTTTTATCACTAACGCGGAATTGCCTCCGCAGGTGAGCAGCATTGGACTGAAGAATAGAAGTGTGGTTGGTGGTTCTTTTACCAACCTAGGTATGGTGAATCGATAATAAAAATTGGACTTCCTTATTATTCTCTTGTGTTATAAATGTGGCTATGGGAAACGGTCCGAGACTGTGGGATAGTTATTTTATATTTTAGAGAACATTATTTATTGTTATGATTTATATTATATGTTGCGAGACTTATTTGCTGTATTTAAATTCATGTTCTGGAATGCTACATTTACATTAACTATATTTTTAAGTAACACCCGGTCCGGTTCGGGCGGGTCGTTACAACTTATGTATAATTTTATCTTCTCGTTCAGATTAGGATCATTGGTAATGGTTGGAAGTTCACTTACAAACTATCCAGGTATGTATAATTATTTGAAATGTTGTATTTTCTCTTTTTGGCAGCCCTGGTCGGCTTGAGCATAGATTCGACCACCATGCACCAAGTGCAACCAGGGTCAAGGAATTGACTCAGTCTGACACGGGGTCGCACCTTTTAAAATTACTATGTGGGAGTCTTGGTCGACTTGAGTTCATAACCGACCACCATTCGTCGAGCGTAACCGGGGTCAACACAATTCGACGCAGGGCAACACCCGTTGAAAGATTGAATACCTGCCCTCATGCCGAAAGGGGCAACATGGCTCATTGATTTCGTTCGATATTTGCCATTGACTCACTCTCGGTATCACAAGTGCACTTTAACTTGGTTAACCACTTTTAAAGAAATAACTTAGGTCCATTACGTTGCACTTTGGGCTCGGTTGTTACACTGACGGCCATACAGGGAATGGCGAAGGCATCAAAATATACAAATTCTATGGTTCAAAATATTGTGCAGTGGTTACCAGGAGTGGGAGTAGGGAATTGAGCCTCAAACTCAGCAGCAGGTCCCAGCATCACCTCAAACGGTGGTCAGGGGAGTACCCAAGGGCAGGTAGGGTTAGTAGACCCGGGCGAGCGAGCGGAGTTCCAAACCCAGTGCCACCGGTAGTCCGACATGTGTTGTTGCCAACTGTTGATGATAGTGACCGTTACACTGTGGAAAAGTTTGGGAAGAATGGAGCTGAGGGTTCATTGGAGGGATCGATCTAATAAAGGCGGAGAGCTAGATAGACATTATCGAAAAAGCGTTTAGGGCTCTTTCTGTGCCCCACCGCCATCAAGTGAGGTTGGCAACATGAATGCTTCAGGACGAAGCATCTTACTGGTGGAAATCCACGGAAAAAACCACATTCCATCAACGTGAGATTTCTTCCATCACATGGAAGAATTTATGGCAGCTCTCAATGGACAATATTATCCAGAGCCCGTTGTCCAGAAGAAAGAACTAGAGTTTGCCATTGACCTAGCACCTGGAGTAACACCAATTTCTAAAGGACCATACCGCATGGCTCTAGCAGAACTCAAGGAGTTAAAGAGTCAACTATAAGAGTTGTGGTAGGTAGGTTTCATCCGACCAAGTACTTCACCCTGGGGAGCCCCTGTTCTCTTTGTGAAGAAGAGGGATGGATCACTTCGGTCTTGTATTGCCTATCGATAACTCAAAAAGTGAAAGCAGTCACTGATTGGCCACAACCCAAGTCAGTCACTGACATCAGAAGCTTTCTTGGCTTAGCGGGTTACTATAGGAAATTCATTAAAGACTTCTCCTTAGTAGCATCGCCGATGACCAAACTCACAAGGAAGGGAGTTAAGTTTGAATGGAGTAGTAAGTGTGAGGAGTGTTTCCAGTCTCTAAAGAAGAGTCTAACAGCTGCTCCAACCTTAACACTGCCAAATGGTAATGAAGGATTCGTAGTCTTCAATGATGCGTCCTTGTTGGGTTTAGGATGTGTCCTTATGCAGGGAGGTAAATTGGTGGCCTATGCCTCTCGTCAATTGAATATTTATGAGCAAAATTATGCAACCTGTGACTTTGAACTGGCAACAGTGGTTTTTTGCACTGAGGATTTTGGAGACACTACTTGTATTGAGACCAGTTCAAAGTCTTTACTGACCACAAGAGCTTGAAGTATATCTTCACCCAGAATGACCATAACCTTGGACAGAGGCGGTGGATAGAGTATTTGAAGGACTACGACTTCCAAATCTTATACCACTATGGGAAAGCGAATGTGGTAGTACACACGTTGAGTCAGAAGGACAAGGTGGACAAAGGTCAGCAGCTAGCTAGACTTTGGGCCATGTCAGCAGAAGTGGTGGCTATCAACCCTGTGGAGCAACTAACAGAGTTACTGGCAAATTTGGTTCTTTCCAATGATTTAGTTGATCGTGTTAAGCTAGCACAAATGGGTGATGAGGAGCTGGATGAAGTGGTGGACAAGATTCCTGACATTGTACCTGATTCCATTATTGTGATTAGATTTAGAGGAAGGTTGGGTGTACCCAAGGATAATGCACTAAGGCTCATCACTTAAAGTTCTCGATACACCCTGGAGTTACTAAAATGTATCAGGACTTAAAGCAAACCTACTGGTCGATTGGGATAAAAAGGGATGTTGTGGATTTTGTCTCCAAGTGTCAAACTTGCCAACAGATCAAAGCCCAACATCAATTACCTGGAGGACTATTGCAACCTTTAGAAATACCAACTTGGACTAAGAAGAAGCATGACACCATTTGGGTGGCTGTGGACCAACTAACTAAGGTAGCTCACTTCATCCCCACGAAATCAACGAGGACTGCGGAATACCTGGCAGGGTTGTATGTCGACAATATTGCCAAGTTACATGGGATTCCAAAGGAGATAGTCTTCGACCGAGATTCCCTATTCACCTTACATTTTTATGAAGCTTTCCAAAAGGCCATGGGGACCCAAATCAAGCTGAGTACAACATATTATCCCCAAACTGATGGTCAGAGTGAGAGGACTAATCAAACTTTGAAAGATTTGTTGCAAGCTTGCATTCTTGACTCACCTTGGCTGAACTTACCTACAATAACTCTTTTCAAGCCAGTATAGGGATGGCACCATTTGAAGCCTTATATGGTAGGCCCTGCAAGTCTCCATCGTACTGGTTGGAGTCTACCGAGGCAATTATAGTCGGGCCAGGTATGGTGAGGGAAGCAACTGAAAAGGTAAAACTAATTCAGCAAAGGCTTAAAGCAGCTCAGGATCTATAGAAGAGTTGTGCTGATACTCGAAGGAGGGACCTAGCATTGCAAGTTGGGGAGTTTGTGTACCTAATGACCTCTCGTAGGAAGGGGGTGTCAAATTTAGAATATCAGGGAAGTGGAAGCCAAGATTCATTAGACCATTCCCAATCCTGGATCGAGTTGGAAATTGTGCATATAGACTAGCATTGCCACAAAGCCTGTAAAGAGTGTGGTAAAATAATAATAATAATTAGACGCGAACCCGGTCCGGAAAGGACCGAACGCGGTCCGGAAAGGACCAGACATGTTATATTCTTAACCCGATTAATCCTACCCGGTTAATTAAGATATTTTATTATTTACCCGGTTACTCAGTTAAATGAAATACAGTGTTGGGGTGTTTTCACATACCGTAGCCGTCATTTTCATTTTTATAAATTTTGAAAGAGGACGTTATTTTTGGTGTAAAGGGCGTCTTCCTCACGTTAGCCGCCTAGTTCTCCTCTCCCTTGCCGGTGCTTCTTCTTTGCTTCGGTATCCTTCCTATCTCCCTCTTCTTAATTTTCTTGCATGCATATTCTTCTTAATTGATAATAAGCTTGATAAACATGAGAATTAAAGTCTGAAATCAGCAATAAACAACAAGAACTAAACTGGAAACTGGAATCCCATCCATGGCCGAGTAGTCTGAAATTTTGGCAAGATGGGCGACCGTAAAAACGTTTACAAGGCATTCCCTCACAACCCCGTCATCCTCTCTTGCTGCTGGGTCGAAGGGAGGGCTCGCCGTCTCCCTGGTTTCCAAGTGGTGGCGAAATTACAGCTGGTTATGGGTGGAGTTGCAAGGGGTGACGATGGTGATGGCAGTTCCTCTGAAGGAGATGCTGTAAGGGAAGATTCAGAGGGGTAGACGCCGGTTGTGCTTCGTCGACAGCATCATGGGTTCCATCACAGCAGTTCAGGCCACTAGAACAGTCCACAACAGACGACCTTCATGCCGGAATTCATGGCGGCGAAGTGCAGAAGTGGGGAGAACGACCATACTCTATGCAACGTCCAAAGGTGGCTGAACATTACTGTTTTGAGGCTGGCCTGAGGTCGTGGAACATCTGAATTGGAGCAAGGTGCAAGAAAGGAGGGTTCTTGAGGCTGGGAGAAGAAGAACATGTCTGGTTTTGGGTGCAGGACGGTGTTCATCTTGGATCGCTGCTGTAAAGCATGAATTTTATGCTTCATCGCTTGCTGTTTTTATTTTTATTGACGTTTGGTTGGGATGTTTATATGGTTATTTAATTGGGGGGCCTAGGGAAGGTTGCAGAAGGTTGAAAGAAGACGTCAGGTCTGGTTTTGTGACAAAGAAGAAGAAGAAGAAGAAGAAGAAGAAGAAGAAGAAGAAGAAGAAGAAGAAGAAGAAGAAGAAGAAGAAGAAGAAGAAGAAGATGGCAGTTTTGTAAATATTGGTTGACTCGATACCGACTCGAGTTAAAAAATAATACTAACTCGTAATAAATCTTTAAAAATAATTATTCTAATGGGTTATGGGTAAAAGTTACTAAACTAATTAATTATTGTATAAAATCGCCACAAGTAATAAAAATACGGTAATTATAAACGGTCGATAATTAATTAGTGTAATACAAGTGATTAAATTAAATCGGAGGATTATAAGTAATTAATAAAATAAAGATTTTACCTTTACCATAATAAATTTAATATTAGGTAAATAAAGTGATTATTTTAATAACTAGTTAGTAAGGTAGAAAATGAGTTAATAAATTATAATCGGGTAAAAATCACTAAGTGTTGAACCTAAATAGCATAATGAAAATAAATAAAGTTTGAACCTTTATTGAGTTGAATAATTTAAAATAATTGTATTAATAATATTTTTGAATTAGAATACTATAAATTATTTTAAATAATTTAATCGTACAACTTAATTAATTAAATTGCTATGAATAAGGATAGCGATTAAAAATTATAACCGTAAACTAAATCATCAAGATCGTGGTTAAGTAATTATTATCTCAAAAGAAAATATGCTAATAATAATAATTAAATACTTGTTTATAAATTAATAATTACTTTATCATTAGTGAAGTGTGAATTATGATTTAGATAATAAATTTAAAATGTAAAGTAGGATTTAAATGATTATATCACATGAATAATTTAATATTTAATATTGTTGAATTTTAATAGTGATATATATATATTAGTTATTTAGTTGTACGCATTTCTACTCGAATAAAATTATACTTATGCATAATATTATGTTCTCGTTCAGATAAGGATCGTTGGTTGTAGTTGCAGGTTCACCTACAAACTATCCAAGTCCATATAATTATTTGAAATGTTGTTTTTTCCCTTGTTGGCAACCCTAGTCGGCCTGAGCCCAGATTCGACCACCATGCACTGGAATGCAATCGTGGTCAAGTAATTGACTCAGTCCGACATGGGGCCGAACCTTAAAATTATTATGTGGGAGTCTTGGTCGAGTTGAGTATCTGACCACCATGCGCTGGAACGCAACTGGGGTTGACTCAATTCGGCAGAAGGCAGCACCCCTGAAAGATTGAACACCTGTCCCCGTGCCGAAAGGGGCAACGTGGCACAGTAGTGCAAGATGGCTCATTATGCACTTGTGATACCGAGAGGGTGAGTCAATGGCAAATATCGGTAACTATAGGCCGTGGGCTAGGTAGCGTGTGTGCGTATGCATGGGATGGTAGCTGGATGGGGTGGCCACCCCTCCCAGCATATAACGAGCTCGGTATAGGCTCATAACAACTAAAAGACTCTTGAAACGATAATGGGGATTTTATTGACTTGTTTTATTTAATTATGTGGCTTAGTGGTTTAATCACTAACGTAGAATTCCCTCTGCAGGTGAGCAGCTTTGGACTGAAGAATAAAAGTGACTCAGGTTGGTGAATTGATAAAAATCTGGAATTCCTTATTATTCACTTGTGTTATAAATGTGGCTATGGGAAACGGTTCGAGACTGTGGGACTGTTATTTTATATTTTAGAGAACATGATTTATTGTTAAGATTTATATTATATATTGCGAAACTTATTTGCTGTGTTTCCATTCATGTTCTGGAATATTATTGTTACAGTAATTATATTTTTAAGACTTAGAGATACAAAGCCTAGCTGGGGTAAACAATGTTTTCCATGTGTCAATGCTAAAGAAATATGTACGAGATGAAGATCATATAATCACAAATTTTAAAGACTTAGAGATACAATAAAATTTATCCTACAACGAAAAGCCAATTCACATCCTGGCAAGACAGATAAAGACACTCAGGAACAAGGAAATTCCTTTGGTAAAAGTATTGTGGAAAAATCAGGGGTTAGAGGAAGCTACATGGGAGACTGGACAAGAAATGACAAGGAATTACCCTAGCCTATTCATGGCATAAAATTCTTACTAGCATGAACTAATCCCGAAGATAAAATTATTCATGATTGTTCTGTTACCCGTTATGATATTTCGGCGGCGAAATATTTCCAAGTTGGGGAGATTGTAAAGACTGTGGGAAAAAATATATATATATATATGACTCGATCGGGGAAGGATCGAACGTTGGAGAAATTATTATTATTATTATATTATTATATTCTCTACCCGGTTAAATATTTTATTTTATTTTTACCTGGTTACCTGGTTAAATGAAATGCTGGTGTTCGGGTGTTTTCCCATACCCTAGCCGTCATTTTCATTTTATATTTTTGTGAGGGGGCATCATCCTCACCCTAGCCACCTATTTCTCCTCTTCCTCACCCTAGCCGCCTACTCTCATCTTGTTCTCCTCTTTCGGAGCTGGCTTTTTCTTTTGCTTGGGTATCCATCCTATCTGCCTACTCTTAGTTTTCATGCATTTCATGATCGCAATGCTAATTTCGGTTGT
>JAURVB010011661.1:0-17403 GCA_033002965.1 Piper betle | reverse complement strand
TAGTCCATTCCCACTTATAAACAGGATCTCCTCCTAGTAGGTATTAGATGTGGGACTAAGTTGAGGGATCTCACAATCCACCCACCTTAGGGAATTTCGTCCCTGAAATGCCTATTCTTGGCCCGTTGCTAGCACCCAGCCCACGTCCTTTCTGGCCCATGACCGGCAACCTAGCCAACGTTCATAATCCAGCCCACAATCTAACACGAAACCAGGTCGGCTCTAATACCATTTGTAACGACCCAGCCCAAAGTGTAACGTAATGGGCTAAGTCATCTCTTTAAAATGGGTACCCCGGAAGTTAAAGATCTCTAGTCCATTCCCACTTATAAACAGGATCTTCTCCCAGTAGGTATTAGATGTGGGACTAAGTTGAGGGATCTCACAATCCACCCACCTTAGGAAATTTCGTCCCCGAAATGCCTATTCTTGGCCCGTAGCTAGCCCCAGCCCACGACCTTTCGGCCCGTGACCGGCAGCCTAGCCAACGTTTCTAGTCTTGGCCCGTTGCTAGCCCCAACCCACGAACTTTCTGGCCCGTGACCGGCAGCCTGCCAACGTCCCTAGTCCATCCCACCATCTAACACGGAACCAACCTGGCTCTGATACCATTTGTAACGACCCAGCCCAAAGTACAACGTAATGGGCTAAGTCATTTCTTTAAAATGGGTACCTCGGAAGTTAAAGATCTATAGTCCATTCCCACTTATAAACAGGATCTCCTCCTAGTAGGTATTAGATATGGGACTAAGTTGAGGGATCTTACAATCCACCCACCTTAGGAAATTTCGTCCCCGAAATGCCTATTCTTGGCCCGTTGCTAGCCCCAGACACACGTCCTTTCTGGCCCGTGACCGGCAGTCTAGCCAACGTTTCTAGGAGATCCCTCAACTTAGTCCCACATCTAATACCTACTAGGAGGAGATCCTGTTTATAAGTGGGAATGGACTAGAGATCTTTAACTTCCGGGGTACCCATTTTAAAGAAATGACTTAGCCCATTACGTTGCACTTTGGGCTGGGTCGTTACAAATGGTATCAGAGCCGACCTGGTTCCATGTTAGATGGTGGGATGGACTAGGGACGTTGGCTAGGCTGCCGGTCACGGGCCAAAAAAAGGTCACGGGCTGGGGATAGCAACGGGCCAAGACTAGAAACGTTGGCTAGACTGCCGGTCACGGGCCAGAAAGGACGTGTGCTGGGGCTAGCAACGGGCCAAGAATAGGCATTTCGGGGACGAAATTTCCTAAGGTGGGTGGATTGTGAGATCCCTCAACTTAGTCCCATATCTAATACCTACTGGGAGAAGATCCTGTTTATAAGTGGGAATGGACTATAGATCTTTAACTTCCGGGGTACCCATTTTAAAGAAATGACTTAGCCCATTACGTTGCACTTTGGGCTGGGTCGTTACCAATGGTATCAGAGCCGACCTGGTTCCGTGTTAGATGGTGGAATGGACTAGGGACGTTGGCTAAGTTACCGGTCACGGGCCAAAAAAGGTCGTGGGCTGGGGTTAGCAATGGGCCAAGACTAGAAACGTTGGCTAGGCTGCCGGTCACGGGCTAGAAAGGACGTGGGCTGGGGCTAGCAACGGGCTAAGAATAAGCATTTCGGGGACGAAATTTCTTAAGGTGGGTGGATTGTGAGATCCCTCAACTTAGTCCCACATCTAATACATATTGGGAGAAGATCCTGTTTATAAGTGAGAATGGATTATAGATCTTTAACTTCCGGGGTACCCATTTTAAAGAAATGACCTTAGCCCATTAAGTTGCACTTTGGGCTGGGTCGTTACATAATAATTTGACAATTTATAATATAAATATATTAAAATTGGGTATTGATGTTATTTTGATATTAATTTGTATATTATAGTTCTTGATATTTTTAAATATTTTTAAAGATTTTTTAAATTATTTAGAATTAATTATTATTTTTGACTCGAGTTAGACTCGAGTCAACTTTTAATTACGAGAATGCCACTCTTTACCTCGCCGCCGCCGGCCCGGTCGGCGGCGAGTCTCGAGGCGGCGATGTCGGAGGATGTCGGCAGCCCGGTCGGACGAACAGTCAGCGGCCCGCAGCCGGCGGCGAGGCGGCCCGGAGCGGCGGCGAGTCGGCGGCGAGTCGCGGCGATTCGTGCGTCACAGCCCGATTCGGTCCGGCCACACTTCGGCGGCGACGTTGCGAGGTCGGCGGCGAGGTCGGTAGCCCGGTCGGCGGCGAGCCCGGAGTCGGGGAGCACGGCGGAGGGCGGAAACGGGGCGGCGGCGGGCGGACGAGCGGCGGCGGCGTGGGGAAGCGGGTTTGATTTTAGGTTTTTAAAATTAAAATTACCATTTTACCCATGCTTAAATAATTTAATAAAAATCATACCTAGGGTATTTTAGTAATTTCATTAAAAAAACCGATTCCGATTTAAATCGGCCGATTCCGATTCCGAGTTAAATCGGTCGGAATCGAGCTCGCAAGATCGGATCGGCATCGCGCCGATCCGATTTAAATCGGCCAATTCCGCACGGAATCGGCCGATTCGTACAACACTGGCCTGCGCAAGTCTCTGTATGGCCACCAAAATTTGTCCTAACACACTCTCCACGTTCGTGTCCGACTGCGCAGCTTGTCTTGACTTCCTTCGGATGCCTGCCATCTAAAATTTATTCCGTTATGTTGAAATTTTTTTTTCAATGATTACTTAGGTTTGTTAGTGAGTCCACTAATTCCCTAATGACATACCCCATTGGAAAAAGATAAATATTAGACTCTTCAACAAGGTACTTGAGTCATAAGATACCACCTCTAACAACCCGCCATTTGTCACAACGTTGTGGGCCTAGCTAGGCAAGTGTTACTCACAATTAAGCAAATATGTCAAACATTTTTTTAAACAAAAACATATATAAAGAACCCACAGTCTTAGACCGTTTCCCAGTAGCCACACTTATTTCTCAAATAAATAAAAAAAGGAGTCCTCATATTTATTTTCCTCCATGCCCTGGTTGTCAATCACCTAATTTCGTATCTGCACACCTGCGGAGGCAATTCCGCGTTAGTGATTACAACACTAAGTAGTATAATAGATAAAACAAATCAAGTACATTCCACTATTTCCTTATATTTATTTTATTATGCGGTGGAGCGATTTCCCTATACTCCAAAACAATGCGGTGGAGGTATCCTTTGTGATCCGCACACCCCGGCCGTAGCCCTTTTGTGGGGAGGCTGCCACTACCGTCTCCAGTGCCAGTGCCTCGCACACCCCGGCCGTAGCCATTTTGTGGGGAAGCTATTACTGCACTCAGGTGATTGCTACGCCCCGTTTGTGGGGAAGCTCTCACTACCAATTCTAGTCCCAATGCCTCGCACACCCCGGCCGTAGCCTTTTTATGGGGAGGCTATCAATGCACTCCAGTGCCAGTGCCTTATACACCCCGGTCGTAGCCTTTTTATGGGGAGGCTATCACTGCACTCAGGTGATTGCCATGCCCTGTTTGTGGGGAAGCTCTCACTGCCAACTCTAGTGCCAGTACTTCGCACACCCCGGCTGTAGCCTTTTTATGGGGAGGCTATCACTGCACTCCAGTGCGATGGAGGAATCGCTGTGCCTTGCTCACCCCGGCCGTAGCCTTTTTATGGGCGGCTATCACTACTCCAAAACAATGTTAATGCATTACAAACTTTACGCACATAATACGACCCAGTGTCGGACTGAGTCAATTCTTTGACCCCGGTTGCACTCGGTGCATGGTGGTTGAATCTGGGCTCAGGCCGACCTAGGCTACTAACAAGGAAAATACGATGTTCTACCTATTATACGTACTTGACTTGTGATTTCGTCTGACTGTGACCCGTGAACCCTAATCTGAATGAGGGCATAAAATTATACATTAGTATAATTTTATTTTGCATGAACCTACATGCAACTTACATGACTAATATACTATCAATTTTAAATGACGTAATTAGTTCATGTTAGTCTTCATTTCTTATTAAATTTTCAGCAATTCTAATGATAATTAATTATTAATTATCCCCATCTAAATCCCCATTATCTAATTGATAATTTAATTATTAACATGTCCCATACTTAATTCTTTTGTATTTACCTTATATTCTAACTCAACCGTATCGAGTTCTCCCATATTTACCTGGTTGTCATTATACTTTAACAATTCATTTAACGACCCCAAAGCTCCCAGCTTTATTATAGTCAACCCGTGAAAGCCAGTGTTTTCGCCATGCATGGCAACCAACCAGTAACGTGGCGGCCTCCATTTGTTACCATGGCCTCTCCAACTTGGCCACCACATGGCAACCCTCAACTAGTCCTTGGCGACCCCATTCCGGCCACCCAATCAGCAACCCCGACCTGACCCTTGACGACTACCTCTAGTCGGCCACATAGACAGCACCCGTCCAGCATGTCTTATTTTCCTTCCACCCAACTTCAGACCCCATATTCTATCTACCCCACTGATCCGATTGGAAAACCCCAATGATCCAATCTTTATCCGCTGCTATCTCATGAAACTCGGACTACACCCTATATGGGGACCTTAATTTCACCATTAATGGTGGCCGACCAGCAGCCATGGTGACCATGTCCTGCCCCATCAAGGTGACGACCAGCACCACCCCAGGTGACGACCAGTCTGCACTTTCCATGGCGGATCCACGTCTGGCCAACAACACCATCCATGGCAACACCGACCTGTTCTCCCCTCGGATTTTAGACCTGTGTGCCTCCTCGACAGTCTGTTTTGGCCCTCCAAGGTGACTCCATCTGGCCAGCATCACCGTCGGGAGCAATTCCCACCTCCAGCACGTCAACCCCGCACCATGGAAGGAACAATAGCGTGGTTGCTGCTGGAAAGAAAAAGAAAGGAAAGAAAATTACCCGAGCGAAGGAAGAAATCCGGGCGTCTGTCTAAGAAGGAAAAATGTAGATGATGCCCTCCCCCTTTTCCTTTTATAATGAATAAAACGACGGCAAGGGTACGTGGAAGCACCCTTTCACCGTAATTCCTTTAACTGGGTAATTGGATAATCAACATGGTCCACTTAACTATTTCACTTAACCTGTGAAATGGGTACATGGTATGGTTCACTTAAATGGTTAATTAGATAAATAATGTAGTCGACTCGACCAATTCAACTAGAATTATCTAATTAAAAATTACTTTTCAATTAACTAGGTAATTCATACTTATCCAGCTAACGAATTTTTTCTCACGTTCGATCCCACTGCGTTGAACATTAATATTATTATTATTATTATTATTATTTTTTCCGTGTCTTTACAGTTGATAATTTAATATTTAATATTTTTGAATGGTTGCATACTTACGTTGTCAAATTTTAGGAATGATATATATATTAGGCATTTCTACTCGAATAAAATTATACTTATGTATAATTGTATGTTCTTGTTCAGATTAGGATCATTGGTTACAACTATGAGTTCACTTACAAACTATCCAGGTCTGTACAATTATTTGAAATGTTGTATTTTCCCAAGCTGGTAGCCTTTGTCGGCATTAATCTTAAAATGAACTGGGAGATGATTTCTAATTTTAGAATGAATTGGGAGAAAATTTCTAATCTCAGAATGACCTGGGAGACAATTAATAATCTCCGAATGACTTGAGAGACTTTTACTAATCTCAGAATAACCTGAGAGACAATTATTAATCTCAGAATGACCTGAGAGACTAGTACAAATCTCAGAATGACCTGAGAGATAATTACTAAAAGACTTGTGAAACGATAAGACAAATGAGTAAAATGATAATAGGGATTATATTGACTTGTTTTATTTAATTATGCGGCTTAGTGATTTTATCACTAACACGGAATTGCCTCTGCAGGTGAGCAACTTTGGACTGAAGAATAAAAGTGACCTAGGTTTGGTGAATTGATAATAAAAATTGGACTTCCTTATTATTCTCTTGTGTTATAAATGTGGTTATGGGAAATGGTCCAAGACTGTGGAACAGCTATTTTATCTATTGCCATATGCATAAGAACATGTTTTATTTTTACGATTTATAAATTCTAGACTTATTTGCAGGATTAAAATTCATGTTCTTGCATTTCACATATACATTTACTATATTTTTAAGTAACGCCGGGCCGGTTCAGGCGGGTTTGTTATAATATATATATATATATATATAGGGGAGAGTGCTCATATGTAGAGGGAGACATGAGTGCTTAGTCGTTAGTTCTCTTATGAGCTTTAAATTATAATAATCAAATTAATAAGAATGACTAACTCATATTATAATTGTCAATCACTAGTTGGCCATTAGTTGCATGACATGAGCATCATTGGCATAAACATTTTATTATGACATCTTGTAGTGTTTATTAGACTAATCTCTTATTTAGGTTTGGAGCAATGAAGATGTATGAACTACAAGGGATGACCTTGAAGACTACTTGAAGACTTTAAGATGTACATGACATGCTTAAGAGAATGTTTCATTAGGATTAACACCAATTACTTAGAGAGCTCACAATAACATAGGAGTTGTCTTAATAAAGGTGTCAGTTGAGAAGACAACATTGCAAGCTCTCTAAGCACAATCAAGTGGAGTTCATTCAATAAAGTTTTTGAAGACTCCAAGTGAAGAAAAAACTCAAGCAACCAAACAAACCATTAATGATTGAATAATGGGTTGAAGTATTGAAGTAAAGAACACTTCTGCAGGAGTTCGACCAACATTCAGTTAAACATTTGGTCAGACGTTCGATCAAGAGTTTGACTACCAAAGCATAGAGGTGCAGCCAAGGAAGAAAGGTGTTCAGACCTTTGGCTGGGTGAGAAGCAACTAGGAACTGACTTTAGTTACCCTTTGGTTAAGGGTTCACCAACCAAAGTCTAGAGCTATGAAGATGAACAATTAAGCAGCTGGATTTGGTCAAACAATCAGCCATGCATTCAACAACCAAAAGGGGACTTAGACAGAGACTTTGGAAACCAATTGAGGAGTTTAGGAATGGACAATGGATCAGCGAAGTTTGGGAAGACATTCGAATTATACGATCAGTCATGCAATCGGCAGCCAAAGTAGACGATGTTGACATGACTAAGTTTAAGTAATCATTTAGTTGACAATAGGTCGGTCATTTAGCAGCTAAAGGATCTGGACAACTCTAAAAAAATAGCCGTTGGAGGAAGCATGGGATAGGAATTGAGTTCCAATGACTCTTTTTGAGGAGAGGCTTGAGAGTATATAAATAGGGCCTTGGAGAGTGGGTTTTGACAACCCTCTTGGATGGATTGAACCCCTAGACTCTCTTGGTGTGAATACCTTAAGTTTGTGTATGGATTGGTGTAATCTTAAGCTTGTATTCCTAGGTGATTCATGTGTAGACAAAGGACGGATTCTATTGTGTGATGTGTTGCTCTAAGGGTGTTGGAGCTGGTTACAAAAACTCCTTGGCTTTTGAGAGGTGCTTGAGAGGAAGACTTATAGTTTACAAAGGGCCTTGACACTTGGCTTTGAAAAAGAAAGGTTTGTTGGAAGCTCCAAAGGTGTTGGAGTGCAAAGTTCCTTTGGCGCATGTGGAGTGCTTGAAGGAGGGTTTGCAAGTGCAAGATTCTTTAGTACTTGGTGCTTATAAAGGAGGTCTTGTTATAACTTGTAACTTGTATAAGCTAGTTGGCATAGGGAAGCTATAAAGACTTGCCCAACCAAAGGACTTGGTGGGCTAGAAGAGAGGATGTACCAAGTTGAGAACCTTTTGAAAAATTATTTGTGTCCACTCTCTTCTCTCTTCATTGAATTTGTTGCAGTTGGAAGTTAAGCATCGACAAGTTCTAACGCCTCTTTACTATTTGTATAGTTTTGACTTGCTCGCCAATACAAGTAGCAACTTGAAATTGGACTTGTTGTATCTCACACAACACTAATTAATTGGGTTCAAATTATTTGGAAATTGCCTTCCTCATCTACTTGATCATCACTTATACTTATCTTGTTTATCTATTAGTAACTATGCTTTCCTTTTGCTTAATTTGTTAAAATCGTTTTGTTATCTAAGCTCATTCTTGCAATCATTATAAGGTCATAAGGAATGTGGGGATCTAACTATTTATGCTTAGTGCTTTTAGTTAGCTTTCACTCACATGCACTATGCATTGAATGCATTGAGCAACTATATATATGATTTTTTAGTTAGCTTTACAACCTAATTAAGACCTGTGACATTCCTGTTCGCATGCTCAATGCATTCAATGCATAATGCATAGTTGCTCAATGCATTCAAAGCTAACTAAAAATATTTATGCATTGCTCACCATTATAATGATTCAATGCATTGAGCAACTATGCATTGATCTACTTGTAACTATTTATGCTCAATGCACTATGCATTGAGCAACAACTTCGATCCTAACCATATTATGTACATATTTTTGTCACTTATTTGTGTACTGAGGGAGAGCTCACGTGATATTGCAT
Source organism: Piper betle (assembly GCA_033002965.1). Lineage (NCBI taxonomy): Eukaryota > Viridiplantae > Streptophyta > Magnoliopsida > Piperales > Piperaceae > Piper > Piper betle. The sequence goes on along the minus strand of JAURVB010011661.1, from coordinate 8,933 downwards.
ATGGGCTTCCTAACAGTGATTGTGGTTGTGATCACGAGCCTCTACATCTGTTGGTTATCATACCCAAAGGGGCGTGAAACAGACGAAAATAATATATCACAATACATTCTCCGTTTCTTATGTGACAAGTCTTTATGTTGTGCTATTCGTGGGCCCTAGGGCATCCTTGCCTAAATGTGGACTTGTATCTTGAATATTGAGGTGATTACTAGAGGCCTTGAGAGAAATTATAGTACTACTAACCCACTTAAAGTGGGAGCACCATCTATTAGGTGTGGTTGGGACTGCGTAATGTTGTCATTCTTCTATTATGCGAAGATATTCTATTCTATAGATATTAATGTTTATTGTTTTTTGTTTCTTATTATATTGCATTGGCTCTTATTTAAAATTATATTATTTATTCTGGACCAAATAATCTATAAATTAGTAATAGTGTGTCATATATATGTAGGTAAGGATTTTGCTTGAAACTAGCTAAATGAATAGGGGTTTCTAGTGGGACGTGCAGGGCTGAAAGCCCAGGAGAATCCATTGCTAGTTCAAAGAATGGACAACAGAGAATAGTGGTATCAAGAATTGTATCTGGCCATCAAAACTTGCCATTCGTACTTACATGGTACCTAGTTTAGAATCAATGTTCCTGATGCCTTTTAGTTATTCAATCGAAAAAAGAAGAAGAAAAAGTGCATTAGTTGCACTCATACAGTTTCCTTTTCTAGCAAAATTTCCCTCATAAATATTATATAAAGAAAGAACTTGAGAAATGTGATATGTAGTGATAATAAATATGCATAAATTGTGACTTGCAAGAAAGAGTTAGACTTAGAAAAGTTGCTTATCTTTTTTTATTCAATTTATAATTGTCCCAAGACCATTCTATCAATCTACCACTGCTTAATAGTTGAGCAAGCATTGCATGTTCTCCAAGGTTGATGTTGTGAGCATTAGGGAACTTTCTCTCAAGCTCCAAGATGGAATGGCCTGACCCAATTAATGCAAAGTAATGTGCTTATTTATCTATTCAAAAGTGAATAACCAAGTTAAATATCATAAGCACGTCCTCACTAATATATTAGTGACAGCACACACCAATGTGGGAAGAGCTAATTACAACACTTAGACAAATAGTAGTATTATATAAAACCTGGGTCGTTGGCCAAAGGTTTTTTGAGTTAGATTGATCTTAATTTGGATTGGGTTAGTTGGGTCCGGCCTTTCTTACTGTAGTTCAAGTATGGTATTGTAACACCCCAAATCCGGTCCACGCTCGTGAACCGAACCGGTATGTTACAAGCCCCGGTTAGGTTGGCTAACCCGGACCTAACTCATGCGGATCCAATCTCGGGTCTTAAGATGACGATACAACTCGCAATGGATTGATGAATGCACAAACCCTAACATGGTACTACATGAATAACATGCAATTCAAACACACACCAATACAATTACTATCAAACTCAATGAAAATTCTAAAATAAAACGGACAGAATCTCCCCTAAAAGTGCAATTAGGGTCCACCCTGTCAAAACAATATATACCAATATATATGCCCAATATATATGCATATATCAACAATTTTAATCACACATAATCTAATGTACTGATATTCATTATAAAACTTGGGCCACACTTCTACTGCACACTCTGATCACATCTCACCTCTTGTCATCATGTCTTAGCTTTTCATCATGTCATAACATCATGTTTTAACAACTAATAACATCACATCATCATGTTTCAAGCATTTATTCACACCATATAATAATATCATAACACAATATAAACACTCAATTGACTGACATGTGTGCAAGTGACAACAGTGCTCCTCCATTCAACTGGCTCCTCCAACTCGTAATTGTTACCTATATATAGTATAAAAATACGTCAGTAACAAGTGTTACTGGTCTGGAAAATAAAATAACCATAACAAGCTGGTTATGAGAGTAAACTCTCATATGAAAGAAAACATCATATACTCCACGTGAACACTCTGAAGGGCACTACTGAGGAGCCACTGGGCTGCAGATCCGGTAGATCTCGATCTATCTGGTACCGTGCCACTCACGACACTTCTTTTTCAGTACTTCACGTAAAACTTTATCCTAAGCCCTCTCCTTACCTCCATATTTCTCCTGGCCTTGAGCACGAAGGCCGAATACTCTCAAGCAGTCGCCTTTAGTACCCTTTTAAACCACAAGTCTAGACATGCGCTATACTAAACAGTACCCGTAAACCTGCACGTTCTCCGGGTGTGAGGAACTCAAATGCGGAGTTGTCAGGATCCCTCAGGAATGGAACAGTCCGCTGGCACTAATCAAGAGCCCCCTTTGACTGTCACGGCATCCGCTCATAGTACGTGCAGTCGGTTTCTCTATCTCTCATCTCACTGAAAACGCAAAAACTACATAAATATATATAGGGCTGGGTAGGGATTTATATAATAGGCCCAAAGGCAACTTGTGGTGGATTTGTTTTCGAAATCATCCTCGAGGGATCTCATCCTCGAGGGGTTATTAATCCGAAAAACTATTCGGTTAAATGGCCCGAGTTAAGTGGGATCCGATAAAACGCCACTAACCCGTCCTGCAGATAATAAAATAAACATACAATAGAAGAGAGTAAAACAGAGGCCGAGTCCTAGGCGGTGAGCTCCTACTCCATACCTACACATCAAAACTAAATACTAACGCCCGCTAACTAAATGATGCATCAAACGTAATGAACATCACACACAATTCAATCATCAACCATAACAAGCAACAATTATAAATGTGAAAGTAATTCCAACTTATCTTATTAATATTGTAACGACCCGGCCCAAAGTGCAACGTAATGGGCCCTAAGTCATTTCTTTAAAATGGTTAACCTAAGTTAAAGATCTATAGCCCATTCCCACTTATAAACATGATCTTCTCCCAGTAGGTATTAGATGTGGGACTAAGTTGAGGGATCTCAGAATCCACCCACCTTAGGAAATTTTGTCCCCGAAATGCCTATACTTGGCCCGTTGCTAGCCCCAGCCCACGACCTTTTTGGCCCGTGACCGGCAGCCTAGCCAACGTTCCTAATCTAGCCCACCATTTAACATGGAACCAGGTCGGCTCTGATACCATTTGTAACGACCCGGCCCAAAGTGCAACGTAATGTGGGTTAAGTCATTTCTTTAAAATGGGTACCCCGAAAGTTAAAGATCTATAGTCCATTTCCACTTATAAACAGGATCTTCTCCCAGTAGGTATTAGATGTGGGACTAAGTTGAGGGATCTCACAAATATCAATCTAATTATATTTCCTAAATTACGTTGTACTCGATTATCATGCTTAAATTAACTTTAGTTCATCTAATAACTTAACTATCATTCCCTGTAATCACATCATGCACATCTTTACTTCATTCATAGTCTGGCATTCATCATGATAACTACTCAATTCTAACATGCTATACTAACAATCATCATCAATTTTAAATAATCTAATCGGAGGTAATTATACCTCACGTCGTTGGCAATCGGCGATGGCTAGGGTTCCGTCGCGTGTCTCGGAGATCAAATTTGGCGCACTTCGGCATCCAAAATTCAATCAGGTTTGACTGGGTGAGTTCCGCAGAAGATCCGGTGAATTCCAGCAATTCCGGTTTTCCGGCTCGGCGAGCCCGATGCATCTACGACGTCGAAGTGGTGGCTCGCCGGAAAATGCCTAAAACAGTGGGTAGCGATGGCGTCCACTCTGGTGGGGAAAGGTCGCTGGGTGGTTGAGGGTGTCGAGGCGACCACCCGATCATGGTGGCAATGGTCGCCGGCGCTGGATTCGGCGACGCAAGCACAACGCTGGCGTGATGCTAGTCGCGGCGGTCCGGCATCGTGGAGGCCAGATGGTGGCCGGGCCTGGTCGGGGAGGCACGGCGACGCTGTGGCGGGGCTAGTCGGCGACGATCGGCAGCCGGGTCACATCGGTGACGGCGACGGTGGCACGCATGGGGAGGCATCGGGATGGGTTTTGGGAAGAAGACGTCGGGAGGGGAGAAATAACTAGGGTGGCAATTTCGTAAATAAGAGTTGATGGGTCTTCGGCTCGAGTCAAGTATAATAACTAGGTCGTATTAAAACCTAAAAAAATTCATAAAAATCGGGAAAAATCCTGTAAAATCAAACAAATACCACAACATTATAATGATATGCTCTATGACTAACAACCCACCCAAAGTGCCCGTAACGCGTCCTAATACGGTAAATGGCCTAAAACTAATTCTATGATCCACTATATATAAAAATAAAGAAAAATGACTGGCATACTCACATATATCTAATAACTCATTCTGTTCTGCTGTGTTCATGATGTTATCATCATATACTTGGGTACGCATGACCCTCATAGCTCATACACGCGACTAGCGTCAGCTCAGTACATGTGTTCTGAAACTGACTCGACTCGAAAATAACGGTCTAACCGACCAGTCCTGAATATAAAACCCTGACTCAAGTCATGGGTTTTACAGGTATAGTGTATGTTTCCCCAGCCTCAGCCTCCTTCAATGTTTGGTATGTCTGTTTGGACACTATGTGCCCAACCTTTTCATTTGTTGTGTGGCCAAGTCGAATCTAGTTAGCATTAGGACCAAGTCTTTTGTGAGTCTACTTTGCTTGCCGTGTATTTGGAATCCCTTTCGGACCTTCCTAGCTCAAGGGACCCACAACATAGTTCTCGAGGTCATCCCAGGCTCCTTTGGGTGTGAATCCTAAGTGTGCGCACTTAGCTTCTAGTGCAAAGGCATTCTCCTGATGCCCTTGCACTGGCAAAGTTGAAGATTAGGGTTTCGAGGCTGGTGCAAAGGTGCCTTTGTACCCAACCCATACCCTATCAGTCGGTGGCACCTTGTTTATGACGTTAGTGGACCATGCCCTGTGGTCTGGCTCATCAGAGGCCATGTAATGACCCAGCCCAAAGTGCAACGTAATGGGCAAAGTCATCTCTTTAAAATGGGTACCCCGGAAGTTAAAGATCTATAGTCCATTCCTACTTATAAACAGGATCTTCTCCCAGTAGGTATTAGATGTGGGACTAAGTTGAGGGATCTCACAATCCACCCACCTTAGGAAATTTCGTCCCCGAAATGCCTATTCTTGGCCCGTTGCTAGCCCCAGCCCACGCCCTTTTTGGCCCGTGACCAGCAGCCTAGCTAACGTTTCTAGTCTTGGCCCGTTGCTATCCCCAGCCCGTGACCTTTTTTGGCCCGTGACCGACAGCCTAGCCAACATCCCTAGTCCATCCCACCATCTAACACGGAACCAGGTCTGCTCTGATACCATTTGTAACGACCCAGCCCAAAGTGCAACATAATGGGCTAAGTCATTTCTTTAAAATGGGTACCCCGGAAGTTAAAGATCTCTCTAGTCCATTCCCACTTATAAACAAGATCTTCTCCCAGTAGGTATTAGATGTGGGACTAAGTTGAGGGATCTCACAATCCACCCACCTTAGGAAATTTTGTCCCCGAAATGCCTATACTTGGCCTGTTGCTAGCCCCAGCCCACGACCTTTCTAGCCCGACTATAACATCTCTATAGATTCCAACCAGCATGATGGAGATCGACAAGGCCTACCGTATAAGGCTTCAAACGGTGCCATTCCTATACTGGCTTGGTAAGAGTTATTATAGGTGAATTCAGCCAAGGCTAAGTGTTTCTCCCAATCTCCTCCCCAATCGAGGATGCAAGCTCTCAACAAATCCTCCAAGGTTTGATTGGTCCTCTCACTTTGACCATCACTTTGGGGGTGATATGCTGTACTTAACTTGATTTGGGTCCCCATAGCTTTTTGGAAAACTTCCCAAAAATGTGACATGAATAGGGGATCTCTGTCAGAGACTATCTCCTTCGGAATTCCATGCAGCCTGACAATGTTATTTATGTACAGTTCTGCTAAGTATTCCGCAGTCCTTGTTGATTTTGTGGGGATAAAATGAGCTGCCTTAGTCAAACGGTCCACAACTACCCATATAGAGTCATGTCTCTTCAAAGTCCTTGGGAGTTTAGTAATAAAATCACATGTGACACGCTCCCATTTCCAGGTAGGTATCTCTAAAGGTTGTAATAATCCACCGGGTAGTTGATGTTGGGCTTTGATCAATTGGCACGTCTGACACTTGGAAACAAAATCCACCACATCCCTCTTCATTCCAACCCACCAGTAGGTTCGTTTCAAGTCCTGGTACATCTTTGTAACACCAGGGTGTATTGAGAACCTTGAACGATGAGCTTCTTCCAGAATATCTCGTTTTAATGCATCATTGTTGGGTACACACAACCTCCCTCTAAATCTGATTACACTGTTGGAATCTGCTACAATGTTGGGAGTTTTGTCCAACATTTCATTCAGCTTCTCATCTTCCATTTGTGTTAGCTTAACTCGGTCCACCAATTCATTGGAGATAACCAGGTTCGCCAGTATTCCTGTCATTTGTTCCACCGGGTTAATAGCTACCACCTCAGCTGACATAGCCCAAAGTCTAGCTAGTTGTTGACCCTTGTCCATCTTGCCCTTCCGACTCAACGCGTCGGCCACAACGTTCGCTTTTCCCGGGTGGTATAAAATTTGGAAATCATAGTCCTTCAAGTATTCTATCCACCGTCTCTGTCGAAGGTTAAGGTCATTCTGGGTGAAGATATACTTCAAACTTTGATGGTCGGTGAAAACTTCGAACTGGGCCCCATACAAGTAGTGCCTCCAAATCTTTAGGGCAAAAACTACTGCTGCCAGTTCCAAGTCATGGGTTGCATAATTTTGCTCGTGAATCTTCAATTGGCGAGATGCGTAAGCCACCACCTTACCATCTTGCATAAGGACGCATCCTAAACCCAACCGAGACGCATCACTGAAGACTACGAATCCTTCATTACCATTAGGCAGGGTCAAGACTGGTGCAGTTGTTAGACTCTTCTTTAGAGACTGGAAACTCTCCTCACACTTACTACTCCATTCAAACCTAACCCCCTTCCTTGTAAGTTTGGTCATCGGCGATGCTACTAAGGAAAAGTTTTTAATGAATTTCCTATAGTAACCCGCCAAACCGAGGAAGCTTCTGATATCAGTGACTGACTTAGGTTGTGGCCAATCAATGACTGCTTTCACTTTTGACGGATCCACTGCAACTCCCGCCTTTGAGACAACATGTCCGAGGAAATTCACCTCCTTCAACCAGAAGTCACACTTTGATAAGTGACTTACTAATAACTCCCTCAACTTAGTCCAATATCTAATACCTACTGGGAAAAGATCCTGTTTATAAGTGAGAATGAGCTATAGATCTTTAACTTGAGTTAACCATTTTAAAGAAATGACTTAGGCTCATTATGTTGCACTTTGGGTCGGGTCGTTACAGGCCAGCACCCTCGTGCTTCCATTTTCTATAAAAACCCATCTCCCCCCTTTTGTGTGTTGTGCTTGTATCTTTGCTTATTTTTGCTTAGTGGAGTGCTTGGTTTCTATTTTTCTGATACTTTTCCCATGTATCTAAGTGTGTTAAGAGTATTTAGATGGTAGTTTTATCATTTTTTCATGGTTATATAAATAGTTATATATTTTTTATCATGTCATGGTCGCCTAGATTTGGTATAAATCTTACTTTCTATTGTATTCTTTTGATTCTATCACTTTTATCTTGTCCATAAGAGGTAGATCTATAATGTTGATGAAGAATATTTTACTTGTTTTTGCCTGTATCAACATGTATGGAACTCAAAATTGGAAAAATGCAGTACCTTTACTGCTTGCAGTAGACTATTTGTCACTTTCCCCAATTTTGTCCCCCTGTGTAAGTATCCTTTGCATTCTAAATTTTGTATGATTGTTGTGCTAGGTGTTGGCTATGGCTCACTAAAATAACAAACTAAATGATCTCAGTAAAGGCCTAAACAAAATCCCCAACTGTTGTATGTGTATGCTTTGTTTTAGTATGTTTGGCTATGTTCTATCTTTGTGCTCCTAGTTGAACCCCTAAAATTTTTACATAAAACATTTAAAAATTTATGAGGATTGAATAATTGTCTACTATCAACATGTAAATTTTGGGGTTAATTAAAATTCATTTAAGTGGTTAGCTAGTTCAAATTTTAGGAGTGTAAAGGAATGGAGGGTAAAACTTAATTCCCTAGCTCCAGTTGCAAAATTCGTTGACCCTAGTGTGGATGGTGAAATTTTACAAAATTTCACCCAGACCTTAGTTTGTTCTCCAGTAGCTTCTTTGTAAAATTTTAGGGCCATTTGTTGGGTAGAGAATTTGGTGAGAATTTCCTTAGCAACTTAGGTCTAGGCTCAGCTCTAAAAATCCCTTGGCCAATGCACACCCTTGTCAAGCCCACTCAAGCTCAATTACATGGGCTTTGGACCTGACTTTTTATTGGGCTAATCCTAACATTTTACCCACACCCATTTGGAGTCTCCAAGTCCATGAACGAGATGCAAGAAAATTGGTGTGCTTACCTTTGGAATACAGTTCTCAACTCCTTTGTCTGACACTTAGTGGGCCTTATTTACTCATATTGGCCCATAGGCCAACACTTGCTAATTTTTATATCAAACCATTAGAGGTGTTAAGGACCACTAGTCTAAATTTGCAGCCAATTCCGCCACAGTTTGACTCGTCATAAAAATCATTCGGTTAAGTTTTGATTTGCGATAAAACACATAAGTGTGGGGCTTTTCCACTAAGTGTGTATGAAACACGATAGCCATAATTAAGGTTACCTAATGAGGTTTGACACTTCACTAAGCAAATTAATAAGTTTTCTAAGTCATTTGTGTGTGGAAATGTTTTAGCACTTTGTTCTGCGTTGCTAAAAGCAATCTGATTGTGATTTGGGTTTTGATTTAGGACGAGGAGCTTTACTATCTCTATGTTCATATGACTCTTTGGCTTCATCTTTGCTTGGCTC